>BPLR01006254.1:0-26056 GCA_021605095.1 Caerostris extrusa
AGTATATTTGACTGCACCTTGACATTCACAGAAGTGTGTTATTTAATTATATTGAAAAAAATTTCAGATTTTATTTCCATTATGAACAATAGCATTTTTACAGTTTTTCCATTTAGCTTACTCATAGTGTTAGTCAATCAAACTTTGCTATTGATTTTTAATCTATTTTCTAGTAAGCTCAATAGCTTACTAGAAAATAGATTAAAAATCAATAGCAAAAAGTTTGAATGATTTTTTGATTGAAAGTTTGATTTTTTTAATAAATAATTCAATATATATTTTCACGGTAAATTGTGGGAATGAAATTGTTTTAAAAATACAGAAAGCAGACTACACTTAAAGCGTTTAAAGTGTAGTCTGCTTTCTGTATTAATGATGGAAAAAAAAGGAATGTCAAAATACAAAATGAATAAGGGAAAAAAAAAATTATACTTACCATTTTAACATTGTATTCCTAATAATTCTTCTGAAACTGTATCCTCTGAAAAATTACCTTCAGACTGCAAGTTTAAGGCTCTAAGTTTTCCCTAGAATATAATATGAAGAAAACTATCCTCATTTCCATTTATTAACCGACCTATTTTCCACATGAATCATTAAAAATTAATAAATTAAAAAATTTGAATATATATTTTTATGCTTAAATAACTAGTTCTTAAAGTACAAGCTTTTCTATTAAATATGTTATTTGAAGAAGTTTATTAAATACAAAAAGGACATCTTCATGTATATACTGCAAAAAAATAAGAGAGCAGAATTCAATTTAACACTTTAAAGAAAAAAAAAGAATACATAATTTCATCATACCAAAATATATAATGACATATAATCCTGTAGTAAACAAGACTTCGATTTAATGGTATTTTAATGAACAGTGATAAAATTTTCAACAGCAAAAGATGAAACACTGTAAAATTGTCGCAATGAAAGTCTACAATAGAGTATCGTTCATTTATTTGAGGTGCAACAAAACATTGTACTTTAAAATGAAAAATATCATCTATCCAAAACGAGGTTTTTTCACTTTTTTGCATATTATAACAGTAAAAATTTCTCAATGATTTCGACCAAAAATTACTATACAATTTGTGTTGCAATGAAGGATGTATTTGTGTTATGTTTGACACCAATTAGTGTCCCATTATTTAAAAATAACTATTACTTATATAGTTAGCAAGTTCGTAACACACCTTTTACTATTTTTAAATCCACATCAATACGATTTACATATAAGTAAATTAAAAAAACTTTTGACTCAAAGAATATTTATATAATGAAACATTATATGACAGTAAATTTTGTTTGTAATTCTGTAGAAAATTTTACAAGAATTTTATCAAGATTGTCAAGAACTCGTAACTGTTAAAAATGTTTTGAAAATATGTTTCAAGCAGGCAATAAATAGTTTTGTTTTAAAATAGAGGTAAATTCCACTCAAGTAAGATACTTATTGTTAAGTTAAAATAACTCTGTTTTGAATGATTAATGATTTATTAACTAGAAATTAAAATGTTAGAATGAGGTTAAAAATTGCATTTTACAATAATTAATATAAAATTCTACACATGAAGAACCTTAATGTTAGGTTGCAATAACTCTCTTTTGAATGATTAATATCATTAATCATTCAAATGAGAGTTATTGCTACTTAAATTATATTTTATAATGATTAATAAAATTTCTATGCATGTAATCATATAATATTTTGTTATTTTATGTTTTAAAACTTTAAGATCATTTATATTTGCCTTCATTATTAGTAAATTTGGCTACATCATATCATTCACAGAAATGTTTTATTTAATTACACTAAACAAATTTTTAAATTTTATTTCCATTATGAACAATAGCATTTTTAAAGTTTTCTATTTAGCTAACTCATAGTGTTAGTCAATCAAACTTTGATATTGATTTTTAAATTATTTTCTAGTAAGCTATATAATTTGCATTTTATATACACTAAAATATGGAAAAATAATATGCTTTTTAAATAGAAAATGTATGTACATATATTCACGGTAAATTGGGAAAAAAATCATTTAAAAATACACAAAGCAGCTTACACTTTCAACCCTTTTTCTTTCAGGAATCTAAAAATACAAAACGAATAAGAAAAAAAAAAATTATACTTACCATTTCAACATTGTATTACTAATAATTCATCTGAAATTTCATCGGATGAAAAATTTTACTCTGGCTGCGAGAAGTTTAACGTTCTAGATTTTCTCTAGAATATAAAACGAAAAAAAGTTATTCTGATTTCCAATTATTATTCGACATATTTTCTACATGAATCATAAATGATTAAAAATTAATAAATTACAAAATTTGAATATATATTTTTATGATTCAATAGCTAGTTCTAAGAGCACAATCTTTTCTATTAAATATATTTATTTCAAGAAGTTTATTAAATACAGAAAGGACATCTTTATGTATATAGCTCAATTTAAAACTTTAAAGAAAAAAAGAAGACATAATTTCATCTCATGAAAGTATATAATGACTTATGTAATCCTGTAGCAAACAAGACTTCGAGTTAATGGTATTTTAAGGCACAGTGATATCAATTTTCCAACAGCCAAACAAAAAATACTGTAAAATTGTCGCAATGAAAATCTACAAGAGAGTATCCTTCATTTATTTGAGGTGCAACAAAACATTGTACATTCAAATGAAAAATATCATCTATCCAAAACGAGGTTTTTTTTTTTTTTTTTCGCATATTATAACAGTAAAAATTTCTCAATGATTTCGACCAAAAATTACTTTACAATTTGTGTTGCCATGAAGGATGTATTTGTGTTATGTTTGACACTAATTAGTATCCCATTAATAAAAATGAACTATTACTTATATAGTTAGCAAGTTGGTAGCACACAATTTACTACATTCTAAATCCACATAAATACGATATACATATTACTAAATTAAAAAACCTTTCACTCAAAGTATATTTATATAATGAAACCATGTATGACATTAAAATTGGTTAGTAATTCTATAGATAATTTTACAACAACTTTATCAAGATTGTCAAGAACTCTTAACTGTTAAAAATGTTTTTAAAATATGTTTCAAAGCAATAAATTGTTTTGTTTTTAAAATAGAGGTAAATTGTCAAGAACTTATTGTTAAGTTGAAATAACTCTGTTTTAATGATTTGAAAATGAAATTAAATTTAGAATGAGGTTAAAAATATGCATTTTCAATGATTAAAAAAAATTTATACACATGAAGCTTAATGTTAAGTTAAACTCTCTTTTGAATGATTATATCATTAATCATTCAAATATCAACTGTTAAAAATGTTTGAAAATATGTTTCAAGCAGGCAATAAAGTTTAAAATATAGGTAAATTCCATTCAATTAAGATACTTATGTTAAGTTGAAATAACTCTGTTTTTGAATGATTAATGATTTATTAACTAGAAATTAAATGTTAGAATGAGGATAAAAATTGCATTTTACAATGATTAATATAAATTTCTACACATGAAGAACCTTAATGTTAAGTTGCAATAACTCTCTTTTGAATGATTATATCATTAATCATTCAAATGAGACTTATTGCTACTTAAATTATATTTTATAATGATTAATAAAATTTCTATGCATGTAATCATATAATATTATGCTATTTTATGTTTTAAAACTTTAAGATCATTTATATTTGCTTTCATTATTAGTAAATTTGACTACATCATATCATTCACAAAAGTGTTTTATTTAATTACACTAAACAAATTTTTAAATTTTTTTTTTTCCATTATCATAAATAGCAATTTTATAGTTTTTCTATTTAGCTAACTCATAGTGTTAGTCAATCAAACTTTGATATTGATTTTTAAATTATTTTCTAGTAAGCTATTGAATTTTCATTTTATATACACTAAAATATTGAAAAATAATATGCGTTTTAAATACAAAATTTATGTATAAATATTCACAGTAAAATACGAAAGAAATCATTTATAAACACACAAAGCAGCTTACCTTTCAACACTTTTTCTTTCAGGAATGTAAAAATACAAAACGATTAAGAAAAAAAAATTCTACTTACTATTTTAACATTGTATTACTAATAATTAATCTGAAATTTCATTGTATGAAAAATTTTATTCAGGCTGCAAGAAGGTAAAGGCTCTAGATTTCCTCTAGAATATAAAACGAAAAATATTATTCTCATTTTCATTTATTATCCGACATATTTTCTACGTGAATAATAAATGATTAAAAATTACTAAATTTGAATATATATTTTTATGATTTAATAACTAGTTCTTAAAGCACAAGCATTTCTATTAAATATTTTATTTCAAGTTTATTAAATACAGAAAAGACATCTTTATGTATATACTTAAAAAATAAGAGAGCAGAATTCAATTTACAACTTTAAAAAAGAATATATAATTTCATCATATGAAAATGCATAATGACTAATGTAATTCTGTAGTAAACAAAAATTCCATTTAATGGTATTTTTAAAGAACAGTGATATCAATTTTTCAACAGCAAAAGATGAAATGCTGTAAAATTGTCGAGATGAAAAATCTACAAGAGAGTAGCCTTCATTTATTTAAGGTGCATCAAAATATTGTACATTAAAATGAAAAATATCATCCATGCAAACGATTTTTTTCTCTTTTTTTTCATTGATTATAGCAGAAAAAATTTCTCAATAACTATGTTTAAAAATTACTTTACAGTTATTGTTGCCATGAGGGAAATATTTGTGTTATGTCTGTGCACTCAAGCGCCAAAACATTATGACCACCCCTACATTTTGCAATGAACTCGCCTGGATGGCGTGGAAGGCACGTGATCAGGTGGAAGTGGTATTTAACTGGCATTAAGTGGTGGTATTAATCCATGTCATGGAAGGTTGAAGTTGTGTTGCACGCCAAAAATGGGCCAACTCAGTAGTGACAGGTGGTCATAATGTTTTGCCTCTTGAGTGTATATTAAAATAATATACTTTTAAATAAAAAATTAATGTACATGTATTCACGGTAAAATGCGAATGAAATTGTTTTAAAAATACACAAAACACTTTCAACACTTTTCTTTCAGGAATGTAAAAATACAGAACAAATAAGGATAAAAAAAAATTCTACATTGTATTCCTAATAATTCTTCTGAAATTTTATCGTTTGAAGAATTTAATTCATAATGCAGGAAAGTTAAGGCTCTAGAGTTTCCCTAGAATATAAAATGAAAAAAGCATTCTGATTTCCATTTCTTATGCGACATATTTTCTACATGAATCACTAAAAATTAATAAATTACTAAATTTGAATATATATTTTTATGATTCAATAACTAGTTCTTAAAGCACAACTTTTCTGTTAAATATTTTATTTCAAGAAGTTTATTAAATACAGAAAAGGCATATTTATCTGAATATTTAAAAAAATAAGAGAAGAGAGGTCAATTTACAACTTTAAAGAAAAAAGAATACATAATTTCATCATATGAAAATTTATAATGACTTATGTAATCCTGTAGCAAACAAGACTTCAATTTAATGGTATTTTAAGGAACAGTGATATCAATTTTTCTACAGCAGCACATAAAATACTGTAAAATTGTCGCAATGAAAATCTACAAGAGAGTATCCTTCATTTATTTGAGGTGCAACAAAACATTTACATTAAAATGAAAAATATCATCTATCCAAAACGAGTTTTTTCTCTCTTTTTTCGCATATTATGACAGTAAAAATTTCTCAATGATTACGACCAAAAATTACTTTACAATTTGTGTTGCCATGAAGTATTTATTTGTGTTATGTTTGACACTAATTAGTGTCCCATTAATAAAAATGAACTATTACTTATATAATTAGCAAGTTGGTAGCATACCCTTTACTACATTCTAAATCCACATAAATATGATATACATATTACTAAATTAAAAAAAAACCTTTGACTCAAAGTATATTTATATAATGAAACCATATATGACATTAAAATTGGTTAGTAATTCTATAGATAATTTTACAACAATTTTATCAAGATTGTCATGATCTCTTTACTGTTAAAAATGTTTCCAAAATATGTTTAAAGTATTCCATAAAGCGTTTTAGTTTTTAAATATGGGTAAATGCAATTCAAGTAAGAACCTTAATGTTAAGTTACAATAACTCTCTTTTGAAGGATTATATCTTTAATCATTCAAATGAGAATTATTGCAACATAAATTATAGTTCATAATGATTAATAAAAATTTCCATGCATGTTATCATATAATATTATGCTATTTTATGTTTTAAAACGTTTTGATCATATTTTTTCAATGCATTATTAGTATATTTGTCTACACCTTGACATTCACAGAAGTGTGTTATTTAATTATATTGAAAAAATTTCAGATTTTATTTCCATTATGAACGATAGCATTTTTACAGTTTTTCCATTTAGCTTACTCACAGTGTTAGTCAATCAAACTTTGCTATTGATTTTTAAATTATTTTCTAGTAATCTATTGAATTTGCGTTTTATATACATTAAACTATGGAACAATAATATTCTTTTTTTAATAAATAATTTAATATATATTTTCACGGTAAATTGTGAATGAAATTGTTTTTAAAAATACAGAAAGCAGCCTACACTTTAAACGCTTTGTCTGTCAGGAATGTCAAAATACAAAATAAATAAAGGAAAAAATTATACTTACCATTTTAACATTGTATTCTTAATAATTCTTCTGAAATTGTATCCTCCGAAAAATTACCTCAGACTGCAAGAAGTTTAGGGCTCTAAGTTTTTCCTAGAATATAATACGAAGAAAACTATCCTCATTTCCATTTATTAACCGACCTATTTTCTACATGAATCATTAAAAATTAATAAATTACAAAACTTGAATATATATTTTCATGCTTCAATAACTAGTTCTTAAAGCACAAGCTTTTCTATTAAATATGTTATTTGAAGAAATTTATTAAATACAGCAAAGACATCTTTATGTATATACTTAAAAAAACAAGAGAGCAGAATTCAATTTAACACTTGAAAGAAAAAAAAAAGAATACATAATTTCGTCATATCAAAATACATAATGACTTATGTAATCCTGTTGTAAACAATACTTCGATTTAATGGTATTTTAATGAACAGTGATATCATTTTTTTTCAACAGCAAAAGATGAAATTCTGTAAAATTGTCGCAATGAAAGTCTACGAGAGAGTATCCTTCATTTATTTGAGCCGCCACAAAACATTGTACATGAAAATGAAAAATATCTTCTATCTAAAACAAGTTTTTTTTCTCTTTTTTTTTTTTGCTGATTATAACAATAAAAATTTCTCAATGTTTACGATCAAAAATTACTTTACAATTTGTTTTGCAATGAAGGAAGTATTTGTGTTACGTTTGGCACCAATTAGCGTCCCATTATTTAAAAAGAACTATTACCTATATAGTTAGCAAGTTGGTAGCACACCCTTTACTACATTCTAAATCCACATAAATACGATATACATATTACTAAATTAAAAAACCTTTCACTCATAGTATATTTATATAATGAAACCATATATGACATTAAAATTGGTTAGTAATTCTATAGATAATTTTACAACAACTTTATCAAGATTGTCAAGAACTCATAACTGTTAAAAATGTTTTGAAAATATGTTTCAAGCCGGCAATAAATTGTTTTGCTTTATAGAGGTAAATTCCACTCATGTAAGATACTTATTGTTTTGAAATAACTTTGTTTTGAATGATTAATGATTTTTAACTAGAAATTAAATGTTAGAATGAGGTTAAAAATTGCATTTTACAATGATTAAAAAAAATTTCTACACATGAAGATCCTTAATGTTAAGTTGCAATAACTCTCTTTTGAATGATTATATCATTAATCATTCAAATGAGAGTTATTGCAACAAATTATAGTTCATAATGACTACTAAAAATTTCTATGCATGTAATCATATAATATTATGCTATTTTATTTTTAAAACGTTAACAGTGTTATCCGTTAAAAATGTTTTGAAATTATGTTTCAAGCAGGCAATAAATTGTTTTGGTTTAAAATATAGGTAAATTCCATTTAATTAAGAGACTCATTGTTAAGTTGAAATAACTCTGTTTTGAATTATTAATGATTTATTAACTAGAAATTAAATGTTAGAATGAGGTTAAAAATTGCATTTTACAATGATTAATATAAATTTCTACACATGAAGAACCTTAATGTTAAGTTGCAATAACTCTCTTTTGAATGATTATATCATTAATCATTCAAATGAGACTTATTGCTACTTAAATTATATTTTATAATGATTAATAAAATTTCTATGCATGTAATCATATAATATTATGCTATTTTATGTTTTAAAACTTTAAGATCATTTATATTTGCTTTCATTATTAGTAAATTTGACTACATCATATCATTCACAAAAGTGTTTTATTTAATTACACTAAACAAATTTTTAAATTTTTTTTTTTTTTCCATTATGATAAATAGCAATTTTACAGTTTTTCTATTTAGCTAACTCATAGTGTTAGTCAATCAAACTTTGATATTGATTTTTAAATTATTTTCTAGTAAGCTATTGAATTTTCATTTTATATATACTAAAATATTGAAAAATAATATGCGTTTTAAATACAAAATTTATGTATATATATTCACAGTAAAATACGAAAGAAATCATTTAAAAACACACAAAGCAGCTTACACTTTCAACCCTTTTTCTTTCAGGAATGTAAAAATACAGAACGATTAAGAAAAAAAAAAATTCTACTTACTATTTTAACATTGTATTACTAATAATTTATCTGAAATTTCATCGTATGAAAAATTTTATTCAAGCTGCAAGAAGGTTAAGGCTCTAGATTTCCTCTAGAATATAAAACGAAAAATATTATTCTCATTTTCATTTATTATCCGACATATTTTCTACGTGAATAATAAATGATTAAAAATTACTAAATTACTAAATTTAAATATATATTTTTATGATTTAATAACTAGTTCTTAAAGCACAAGCATTTCTATTAAGTATTTTATTTCAGTTTATTAAATACAGAAAAGACATCTTTAGGTATACACTTAAAAAAATAAGAGATAAGAATTCAATTTACAACTTTAAAGAAAAAAGAATATACACTGAAGTGACAAAAGTCATGGGATAGCAATATGCAAATTTTCAGATGGCAGTAGCATCGCGTATAACAGGTATAAATGCGCAGTGCTTTCATTTCTGTTCAAGTTATTCATGTGAAGAGGTTTTGACGTGATGATGACCGCACGACGGGAATTAACAGACTTTGAACGCGGAATGTTAGTTGGAGCTAGACGCATGGGTCATGCCATTTCGGAAATCGTTAGGGAATTCAACATTCCCAGATCCACTGTGTCAAGAGTATTGCCGAGAGTATGACATTTCAGGCATAACATCCCACCTTGGACAGCGCAGTGGTCGACCGCCTGCACTTAACGACCGAGACCGGCGACGTCTGCAAAGAGTCGTAAATTCTAACAGACAAGCAACACTGCGCCAAATAACCGCAGAAATCAATGGGGACGTACAAGGGACTTGTCTGTTAGAACTGTGCGGAGAAATTTGGCTTTCTTGGGCTATTCCAGCAGAAGACCGACTCGAGTGCCTTTACTGACAGAACGACATCGCTTGCAGCGACTCTCGTGGCACGTGAGCATATCGGTTGGTCCCTAGATGAATGGAAACCGTGGCCTGGTCCGATGAGTCACGATTTCAGTTGGTAACAGCTGATGGTAGGGTTCGAGTGTGGCGCAGACCCCACGAAGCCATGGACCCAAACTGTCAGCAAGGCACTGTTCAAGCTGGTGGTGGCTCCGTAATGGTGTGGGCTGTTTTTTCATGGAATGGACTTGGTCCTCTGGTGCGACTGGACCGAACATTGACTGGAAATGCTTATGTTCAGCTACTTGGAGATCACTTGCAGCCATTCATGGACTTCATGTACCCAAACAACGATGGGATTTTTATGGATGACAATGCGCCATGTCACCGGGCCACAACTGTTCGCGATTGGTTTGAAGAACATTCTGGACAATTCCAACGAATGATCTGGCCACCTAGATCGCCCGACATGAATCCCATCGAGCATTTATGGGACATCATCGAGAGGTCTGTTCGTGAACAAAATCCTGCACCATCAACGCCTTCACAATTATGGACGTCTATCGAGACAACATGACTAATATTCCTGCAGAAGACTTCTAACGACTTGTTGGGTCCATGCCACGTCGAGTTGCTGCACTTCGCTGGGCGAAAGGAGGGCCGACATGAAATTAAGAGGTATCCCATGACTTTTGTCACTTCAGTGACAAAAGTATTAATTTATGGTATTAATGGTATTTTTAAAGAATGGTGATATCAATTTTTCAACAGCAAAAGATGAAATGCTGTAAAATTGTCGAGATGAAAAATCTACAAGAGAGTAGCCTTCATTTATTTAAGGTGCAACAAAACATTGTACATTAAAATGAAAAATATCATCTATCCAAAACGATTTTTTTTTTTTTTTTTTTCATTGATTTTAACAGTAAAAATTTCTCAATAACTATGTTTCAAAATTACTTTTTACAAGTGTTGCCATGAGGGAAACATTTGTGTTATGTTTGTACACTCAGGAGCCAAAACATTATGACCACCCCTACATTTTGCAATGAACTCGCCTGGATGACGTCGAAGGCACGTGATCAGATGGAAGTGGTATTTAACTGGTATTAAGCCATGCCAAGGCAGGTTGAAGTTGTGTTGCGCGCCGAAGGTGGGCCAACTCATTATTGACAGATGGTCATAATGTTTTGGCACTTGAGTGTATATTAAAATAATATGTTTTTAAATAAAAAATTAATGTATATGTATTCACGGTAAAATGCGAATGAAATTGTTTTAAAAATACACAAAGCACTTTCAACCCTTTTTTTTTCAGGAATGTAAAAATACAGAACAAATAAGGATAAAAAAAAAAATTTTACTCACCATTTTAACATTGTATTCCTAATAATTCTTCTGAAATTTTATCGTTTGAAGAACTTAATTGAGGATGCAGGAAAGTTAAGGCTCTAGAGTTTCTCTAGAATATAAACGAAAACAATCATTCTCATTTCCATTTTTATGCAACGTATTTTCTACATGAATCATTACAAATTAATAAATTACTAAATTTGAATATATATTTTTATGCTTCAATAACTAGTCTTAAAGTACAAGCTTTTCTATTAAATATGTTATTTGAAGAAGTTTATTAAATACAGCAAAGACATCTTTATGTATATACTTAAAAAAATAAGAGAGCAGAATTCAATTTACAACTTTAAAGAAAAAAAGAATATATAATTTTTCATATGAAAATGCATAATGACTGATGTAATTCTGTAGTAAACAAAACTTCGAGTTAAGGGTATTTTAAGGAACAGTGATATCAATTTTCCAACAGCAAACATAAAATACTGTAAAATTGTTGCAATGAAAATCTACAAGAGAGTATCCTTCATTTATTTGAGGTGCAACAAAACATTGTACATTAAAATGAAAAATATCATCTATCCAAAAAGAGTGTATTTCTTTTTTTTTTTTGCCAATTATAACAGTAAAAATCTCTCAATGTTTACAATCAAAAATTACTTTACAATTTGTGTTGCCATGAAGGATGTATTGGTGTTGTTTCAGACACTAATTAGTGTCCTATTAATAAAAAAGAACTATTACTTATATAGTTAGCAAGTTGGTAGCATAACTTTTACTATTATTAAATCCACATTAATACGATTCACATATTAATAAATTAAAAATTCTTTTGACACAAAGAATATTTATATAATGAAACATTATATGACAGTAAATTTGGTTTGTAGTTCTATAGAAAATTTTTACAACAATTTTATCAAGATTGTCATGATCTCTTTACTGTTAAAAATTTTTCGAAAATATGTTTAAAGCATTCCATAAAGCGTTTTAGTTTTTCAATATAGGTCAATGCAATTCAAGTAAGAACATTAATGCTAGTTACAATAACTCTCTTTTGAAGGATTATATCATTAATCATTCAAATGAGAGTAATTGCAACTTAAATTATATTTCATAATGATTAAATAAAGTTTCTATGCATGTAATCATATAATATTATGCTATTTTATGTTTTAAAACGTTAAGATCATATTTTTTTCAATTCATTATTAGTATATTTGACTACACCTTGACATTCACAGAAGTGTGTTATTTAATCATATCGAAAAAAATTTCAACTTTTATTTCCATTATTAACAATAGCATTTTTACAGTTTTCTATTGAGCTTACTTATAGTGTTAGTCAATCAAACTTTGCTATTGATTTTTAAATTATTTTCTAGCAAGCTATTGAATTTGCATTTTAAATACAGTAAACTATGTAACAATAATATTCTTTTTTTAATAAATTATTTAATATATATTTTCACGGTAAATAATGGGAGAAATTTTTCAAAAATACAGAAAGCAGCCTACGCTTTAAACGCTTTTTCTGTCAGGAATGTCAAAATAAAAATAGGTAATGGAAAAAAAATTATACTTGCCATTTTAACATTGTATTCTAATAATTCTTCTGAAATTGTATCTTCCGAAAAATTACCTTCAGGATGCAAGAAGATAATTTTTCTGAAATTTTATCATTTGAAGAATTTAATTCCGGATGCAGTACAGTTAAGGCTCTAGGGTTTCTCTAGAATATAAAACGAAAAAAGTTATTCTCATTTCCATTTATTATCTCACATATTTTCTATATGAATCAATAAAAATTATTAAATTGCTAAATTTTAATATATATTTTTGAAGAAGTTTATTAAATACAGAAAAGACATCTTCATGTATATAGTTAAAAAAATAAGAGAGCAGAGTTCAATTTACAACTTTAAAGAAAAAAAGAATACATAACTTATTCATATGAAAATATATAATGTCTTATGTAATCCTGTCCTCGCCGATTATAACAGTAAAAATTTCTCAATGATTATGATCAAAAATTACTTTATAATTTGTGTTGTTGTTTTAATTTCTTTTCATGAAGAAAGTATTTGTGTTGTGTTTGGCACCAATTAGAAGGGGCGTGAAAGTTGTTCCCCCTTAAAGTTACTAGAATTGACATTAGAAACAATAATCATGGAGGTAATGTACTCGATCTTGCCTTCTTTAAATTTATCCCCTTTAACTATGACATTGAGGTGCTTACGGATTTAGATTCCGATCACCTCCCCGTTACCTTAACCCTGGACACCAGCCCTGAATCACTGAAAGTTCCTAATCAACTAATCACCAACTGGGAGAACTTCTGGCATGTGATGGAAAGCAAAAAGTTACCGAGTTTTAAACAAATTTCTACAAATGACGCTGATGAAAGAATTGAAGAATTAAACAACATCTATGTCACATGTCTGCAAGAAAGTTCCTCACCAAAGTTTAAATAAATCCCCACCGATTAGATTCCCACAGCACATCAAAGATGCTATTAAACTTAGGAATTATTACTGTCGTAGGTGGCAAAGGACAAGAGATCCTGAGTTCCTACGGCAATATTACCGATCTCTAATAGATATTAGAGAAGCCATCACTGTCTTTACACAGCAAAGCTGGCAAGACGACATAGAGGCCCTGACGCCTGAGTCAACATCACTTTGGAAGAAATGTTCCCTCCTACGCAGACAATATCACAACATTCCGCCCTTGCACGGCGCCAACGGTCGAGCAGCTTATTCCCCAGAAGATAAAGTGAAAATGCTCGCAGACAGTCTCAAATCCCAATTTGAACTCAACCACGATGTTGAAGATAGAAATTTCTTCGAACACGCTAACTCTACAGTCACAGACTTCTTACAAAAATCACATGTTAATAGTTTAGACTTAATTTCTCCAAAAGAAGTCTGTGAAATTATCAGACATTTTAAGAATAACAAAACCCCTGGTCTGGATCTTATTACTAATCGTATGTTAAAGTCCACTCCTATTAAATTTATTCTTTATATGACCATTCTTTTTAACTTTCTACTTAGGACCTGTCATTTCCCAGCTTGCTGGAAGACTGCCGTAGTATGCCCCATTCCTAAGCCAAATTCTAATTTGGCTTACCCTCAAATTACCGTCCTATCTCACTACCTGGTAGCTTGAGCAAAATATTCAAATCTGCATTACTTAAACGTCTGAATCAGCATAGCGATCTTCATAATTTAATTATCGCTGAACAATTTGGTTTCAGAAGGCAATTAAGTACCTGTCACCAATTATTTAGGTTGACAGAGCTGATTCATGACGGCTTTAACGAACGCAAATCTACGGGAATATTATTTTTGGACGTAGCCAAGGCCTTTGACAAAATTTGGCATAATGGCTTATTATTCAAGCTCATACGACTTGATTTTCCGGCACAAATTATTAAGATTCTTTGCACTTACCTACAAACCCGAGATTTCTTAGTCAGAGTAGGTGGAGTTACTTCCTCAACAAGACCAATAGAAGGGGAGTTCCTCAAGGGTCGCTCTTAGCGCCAGCCCTCTTCAATATTTATATAAATGATATTCCGAGAGATTGTCAAACCTCTCTTTTCTGCTACGCTGATGATACGACGATAGCCACACAAAACAAATCACCTCAGCTTGCTGTTAAAGACCTACAATATTCTGTTCTTAAACTAGAAAAATGGTTAACCACCTGGAAAATTAAAGTTAATGACACGAAACCTGCCTGTATGCTATTTACTTGGAAGATCTCATTTTCTCCATTAGGGAGTATCACTCTTTTTGGCCAGCCCGTCCCATGAGTAACTGAATATAGATACCTGGAGTTGTTTTTAAACCCAAAATTATCTTTCAATTCCCATGTTAAGAACACAGTTGCTAAAGCAACTGGTGAGTATTAAACTCCACTGCCTAATTTCTCGAAAGAGTAGGCTTGCGATCAAACACAAGCTTCTGCTCTACAAGTCTATCATTAGACCTATCCTGGTTTACGGTAGTCCCTATCTGGGCCTCTACCTCACTCACGAACATAAAGAGACTCCAGGTATTCTAAAATAAACACCTGGCTATGATTGCTGACGCACCATGGTTCGTTGGTCGTAAGATCACCCATAGAGATCTAGACGTCGAACCTATTCCAAATTATATAATCAAAATTTCAAAGAATTTTCTTGAAAAATGTCCTCAGATTAGCAATGAGTTAATCCGTCGTCTGCCAACCTATCACCCTGGGGTGAAAAGCTCTCAAAAAAGACCACGGGCAGTTTACTACGTCTCCTATGAGTGTTTTCCTAAACTTAAGAAACACCATGGCTGTTACTCTGAACAAACGCAAGCGAGTTCAGGTAATGGGATGAGCCTTGCTCATTGAGAATTTATCTCAATTTGTATGACGAATACTTTGGCTTAAAAACTAATTGATATTCCATTAATTAAGACGAACTGGCGCAGAGGTAAAGATTCGGATCTTGGCCCGCGAGGTTGAGGGTTCAGATCAGAACTCTGTTCCTTTTATTATTGCTACGTTGTGCTTTAAATTTATTCATGACTTTTCGACTAGTAACTAAGTTAGGTTTTTATTTTTTACCGTACGCTTTTTTACCCCTTTTTTTTTTTGTAAGGAAAATAAAAGGATTAGATATAAAAAATATAAAAATAAAAATAAAAATTATAAAATCGAAAACCAAACAAAAAAGTATAAAATTGAAAATCAAATAAAAATTATAAAAAGCATAAAAAGAATTACGGTTCTGTGATCGACCTTTTTTTTTTTGTGGGGACACTAATCTTTTACCTTTCAGATGCTCCTATTGGCTCCACGTCCAGCATGATTTCAAAATCAGTGATTTCGGTAAACAAAGGTTGTTTTGTTTGTTTATGTTTTTGCAATACGTTTACGGCATCGACTTGGGGCGTGAATGGCCGAGTGGCTAGCGATCTGGCGCTCGGTACCACAGGTTTCGGGTTCGAGTCCCGGCGGTGCCATGAATGTTTGTAGTGGTTCGGAATCCACTTTAAACCGTAGGTCCCGGTCTAACACGATCGTAGAGCGTTGTGGAGAATGAAATATTAAAAATAAGGAAAAATTAACTGTTCATATATATAGTGATTAGGGGATTATAGTCCTTGTTGCTTCACATCCCCATATACCACTTCATTCATCAAAAATACGGCATCGACACCTGGTCCCTAATTGTACCGAATTTAAAACTTAACTTTTAAATTCGTTTATTTTTATCTTACTTTTTATAAATAGTATTTTTAATCTTTTTTAAGTACCTACTTAATTTGAATTTTTAGAAACATTTATCTTTAATATAACTAAGAATAATAAAGCAGCCTTTAAAATTCCAAACATATTTATTAATTAAGATGAGCAGGTTTAAGGGGTACTTCCCCCTGTTGGTACTCCATACTCGGTATGCCAGTTACCAGGCACCAATTAGTGTCCCATTATTCAAAAAGAACTATTACTTATAAAGTTAGCAAGTTGGTAGCATACCTTTTACTATTTTTAAATCCACATTAATACGATTTACATATTAATAAATTAAAAATACTTTTGACACAAAGAATATTTATATAATGAAACATTATATGACAGTAAATTTTGTTTGTAGTTCTATAGAAAATTTTTACAACAATTTTATCAAGATCGTCATGATCTCTTTACTGTTAAAAATGTTTCGAAAATATGCTTAAAGTATTCCATAAAGCGCTTTAGTTTTTAAATATAGGTAAATGCAATTCAAGTAAGAACCATAATGTTAAGTTACAATAACTCTATTTTGAAGGATTATATCATTAATTATGCAAATGAGAGTAATTGCAACTTAAATTATATTTCATAATGATTAATAAAAATTTCTATGCAGGTAATCATATAATATTATGTTTTAAAACGTTAAGATCATATTTTTTTCAATTCATTATTAGTATATTTGACTACACCTTGACATTCACAGAAGTGTGTTATTTAATTATATTGAAAAAAATTTCAGATTTTATTTACATTATGAACAATAGCATTTTTACAGTTTCTCCATTTAGCTTACTCATAGTGTTAGTCAATCAAACTTTGCTATTGATTTTTAAATTATTTTCTAGTGAGCTATTGTATTTGCATTTTATATACATTAAACTATGGAACAATAATATTCTTTTTTAATAAATAATTTAATATATATTTTCACGGTAAATTGTGAATGAAATTGTTTTAAAAATAAAGAAAGCAGCCTACACTATAAACTTTTTCTGTCAGGAATGTCAAAATACAAAATAGGTAAATAAAAAAAAATTATACTTGCCATTTTAACATTGTATTCTAATAATTCTTCTGAAATTGTATCCTCCGAAAAATTACCTTCAGACTGCAAGAAGTTTAAGGCTCTAAGTTTTCCCTAGAATATAATACGAAGAAAATTGTCCTCATTTCCATTTATTAACCGACATATTTTCTACATGAATCATTAAAAATTAATAAATTACTAAATTTGAATATAAATTTTTATGCTTCAATAACTAGTTCTTAAAGCACAAGCTTTTCTGTTAAATATGTTGTTTGAAGAAGTTTATTAAATACAGAAAAGATATCTTTATGTATATACTTAAAAAAATAAGTGAGCAGAATTCAATTTAACACTTTAAAGAAAAAAAAAATACATAATTTCATCATATCAAAATACATAATAACTTATGTAATCCTGTACTAAACAAGACTTTGATTTAATGGTATTTTAATGAACAGTGATATCAATTTTTCAACAGCAAAAGATGAAATAATGCAAAATTGTCGCAATGAAAATCTACAAGAGTGTATCCTTCATTTATTTGAGGTGCAACAAAACATTGTACATTAAAATGAAAAATATCGTCTATCTAAAACAAGTTTTTTTCTCTCTTTTTTTTTTTTTTTGGCTGATTATAACAGTAAAAATTTCTCAATGTTTACAATCAAAAATTACTCTATGATTTGTTTTGCCATGAAGGGAGTATTTTAATCATGTCATATAATATTATGCGTATTTTAGGTTAAAAAAACTTTAAGATCATTTATAGTTTGCCTTCATTATTAGTAAAATTGGCTTCATCATAAATTCACAGAATGTTTTATTTAAATACAGTAAACAAATATTTTAATTTTATTTATTATGATCAATAGCATTTTACAGTTTTTTATTTAGCTAACTCATAGTGTTAAGTCAATCAAACTTTTATTGATTTTTAAATTATTTTCTATTAAGCTATTAAAAAATTTGCATTTATATACACTAAAATATGGAAAAATAATTGTTTTTTAAATAGAAAATGTATGTATATATATTCACGGTAAATTGCGAAAAATCGTTTAAAATCACACAAAGCAGCTTACACTTTCAATCCTTTTTCTTTCAGGAATGTAAAAATACAGAACAAATAAGGATAAAAAAATTTACTTACCATTTTAACAATGAATTCCTAATAATTCTTCTGAAATTTTATCGTTTGAAGAATTTATTTCAGGATGCAAGAAAGTTAAAGCTGGCTTAGAGTTTTTCTAGAATATAAAACGTAAAAAATCATTCTCGTTTTCATTTGTTATGACATATTTTCTACATGAATCATTAAAAATTAATAAATTACTAAATTTGATTATATATTTTTATGATTCAATAACTAGTTCTTAAAGCACCAACTTTTCTAATAAATAATTTATTTCAAGAAGTTTATTAAACACAGAAAAGACATATTTATCTAAATACTTAAAAACAAATAAGAGAGCAGAGTTCAATTTACAACTTTCAGGAAAAAAGAATACATAATTTCATCATATGAAAATATATAATGACTTATTTAATCCTGTAGTAAACAAGACATCGATTTAATGGTATTTTAAGGAACATTGACATCAATTTTTCAACAGCAAAACAAAAAATACTGTAAAATTGTCGCAATGAAAATCTACAAGAGATGATTAAAAATTAATAAATTACTAAATTTGAATATATATTTTTATGATTCAATAACTAGTTCTAAAAGCAAAGCTTTTCTATTAAATGTTTTTATTTCAAGAAGTTTATTAAATACAGAAAGGGCATCTTTATGTATATGCAAAAAAAATAAGAGTGCAGAGTTCAATTTACAACTTTAAAGAAAAAAAGAATACATAATTTCATTTCATGAAAGTATATAATGACTTATGTAATCCTGTAGCAAACAAGACTTCGAGTTAAGGGTATTTTAAGGAACAGTGATATCAATTTTCCAACAGCCAAACATAAAATACTGTAAAATTGTCGCAATGAAAATCTACAAAGAAGTATCCTTCATTTATTTGAGGTGCAACAAAACATTGTACATTAAAATGAAAAATATCATGTATCCAAAACGAGGTTTTTCTCTTTTTTTCATCGATTATAACAGTAAAAATTTCTCAATGTTTACAATCAAAAATTACTTTACAATTTGTGTTGCCATTGAGGATGTATTGGTGTTATGTTTGACACTAATTAGTGTCCCATTAATAAAAAATAACTATTACTTATATAGTTAGCAAGTTGGTAGCATACCTTTTACTATTTTTAAATCCACATTAATACGATTCACATATTAATAAATTAAAAAAACTTTTGACACAAAAAATATTTATATAATGAACCATTATATGACAGTAAATTTTGTTTGTAGTTCTATAGAAAATTTTTACAACAATTTTATCAAGATTGTCATGGTGTCTTTACTTAAATGTTTCGAAAATATGTTTAAAGCCTTCCATAAAGCATTTTAGTTTTTAAATATGGGTAAATGCAATTCAAGTAAGAACCTTAATGTTAAGTTACAATAACTCTCTATTGAAGGATTATATCATTAATCATTCAAATGAGAGTAATTGCAACTTAAATTATATTTCATAATGATTAATAAAAATTTCTATGCAGGTAATCATATAATATTATGTTTTAAAACATTAAGATCATATTTTTTTCAATTCATTATTAGTATATTTGACTACACCTTGACATTCACAGAAGTGTGTTTTTTAATTATATTGAAAAAATTTCAAATTTTATTTCCATTATGAACAATAGCATTTTTACAGTTTTCAATATAGCTTACTCATAGTGTTAGTCAATCAAACTTTGCTATTGATTTTTAAATTATTTTTTAGTATATTATTAAATTTGCATTTTATTTACACTAAAATATTGAAAAATAATATGCATTTAAGTAAATAATTATATATATATATTCACTGTAAATTGCGAATGAAATTGTTTTAAAAATACACAAAGCAGCTCACACTTTCAACCCTTTTTCTTTCAGGAATATGTAAAATACAAAAATTTGAAATTTTATCGTTTGAAAAATTTCCTTCAGGATGCAAGATGGTTAAGGCTCTAGGTTTTCTCTAGAATATAAAACGAAGAAAATTTTTCTAATTTCCATTTATTATCTGACATTTTCTACAAGAATCATGAGTCATTAAAAATTAATAAATTACTAAATTTGAATATATATATTTTTAATGATTTAATAACTAGTTCTTAAAGCACAAGCAGTTTTTCTATTAAGTATTTTTATTTCAAGTTTATTAAATACAGAAAAGACATCTTTAGGTATACACTTAAAAAATAAGATAAGAATTCAATGTACAACTTTAAAAGAAAAAAAAAAGAATATACAATGAAGTGACAAAAGTCATGGGATAGCAATAGCAAATTTTCAGATGGCAGTAGCATCGCGCAGAACAGGTATAAGCAATGCGCAGTGCTTTCGCAGAGCTTTCATTTCTGTTCAAGTTATTCATGTGAACAGGTTTTGACATGATGATGACCGCACGACGGAATTAACAGACTTTTGAACGCGGAATGTTAGTTGATGCTAGACGCATGGGTCATGCCATTTTCGGAAATCGTTAGGGAATTCAACATTCCCAGATCCACTGTGTCAAGAAGTGTGCAGAGTATGAAATTTCAGGCATAACATCCCCACCACATGGACAGCGCAATGGTCGGCCCTGCATTTAACGGCCGAGACCGGCAACGTCTGCAAGAGTCGTAAATTCTAACAGACAAAGCAACACTGCGCCAAATAACCGCAGAAATCAATGTGGGGACGTACAAGGGACTTGTCTGTTACAACTGTGCGGAGAAATTTGGCTTTCTTGGGCTATTCCAGCAGAAGACCAACTCGAGTGCCTTTACTGACAGAACGACATCCTTGCAGCGACTCTCGTGGGCACGTGAGCATATCGGTTGGTCCCTAGATGAATGGAAAACTGGCCTGGTCCGATGAGTCACGATTTCAGTTGGTAAGAGTTGATGGTAGGGTTCGAGTGTGGCGCAGGCCACGAAGCCATGGACCCAAACTGTCAGCAAGGCACTCTTCAAGCTGGTGGTGGCTCCATAATGGTGTGGGCTGTTTTTTCATGGCATGGACTTGGTCCTCTGGTGCGACTGGACCGAACATTGACTGGAAATGCTTATGTTCAGCTACTTGAGATCACTTGCAGCCATTCATGGACTTCATGTACCCAAACAACGATGGGATTTTTATGGATGACAATGCGCCATGTCACCGGGCCAAAACTCTTCGCGATTGGTTTGAAGAACATTCTGGACAATTCCAACGAATGATCTGGCCACCTATATCGCCCGACATGAATCCCATCGAGCATTTATGGGACATCATCGAGGTCTGTTCGTGCCCAAAATCCTGCACCATCAACTCTTTCACAATTATGGACGTCTATCGAGACAGCATGACTCAATATTCCTGCAGAAGACTTCTAACGACTTGTTGAGTCCTTGCCACGTCGAGTTGCTGCACTTCGCTGGGACGAAAGCAGGGCCGACATGAAATTAAGAGGTAGTTCTATGACTTTTGTCACTTCAGTGACAAAAGTATTAAATTATGGTATTAATGGTATTTTAAAGAACGGTGATATTAATTTTCAACAGCAAAAGATGAAATACTGTAAAAATTGTCGAGATGAAAAATCTACAAGAGAGTAGCCTTCATTTATTTAAGGTGCAACAAAACATTGTACATTAAAATGAAAAATATCATCTATCCAAAACGATTTTTTTTCTCTTTTTGTTCATTGATTTTAACAGTAAAAATTTCTCAATAACTATGTTTCAAAATTACTTTACAAGTGTTGCCATGAGGGAAACATTTGTGTTATGTTTGTACACTCAGGAGCCAAAACATTATGGCCAGCCCCACCCTACATTTTGCAATGAACTCGCCTGGATGACGGAAGGCACGTGATCAGATGGAAGTGGTATTTAACTGGTATTAAGCCATGCCAAGGCAGGTTGAAGTTGTGCCAACTCATTATTGACAGTTGGTCATAATGTTTTGGCTCTTGAGTGTATATTAAAATAATATGCTTTTTAAATAAAAATTAATGTATATGTATTCACGGTAAAATGCGAATGAAATTGTTTTAAAAAAATACACAAAGCACTTTCAACCCTTTTTCTTTTCAGGAATGTAAAAATACAGAACAAATAAGGATAAAAAAAAAATTCTACTTACCATTTTAACATTGTATTCCTAATAATTCTTCTGAAATTTTATCGTTTAAAGTACTTAATTGAGGATGCAGGAAAGGATTCCAAGGCTCTAGAGTTTCTCTAGAATATAAAAACGAAAACAATCATTCTCATTTCCATTTGTTATGCAACGTATTTTCTACATGAATCATTACAAATTAATAAATTACTAAATTTGAATATAAATTTTATGCTTCAATAACTAGTTCTTAAAGTACAAGCTTTTCTATTAAATATGTTATTTGAAGAAGTTTATTAAATACAACAAAGACATCTTTATGTATATACTTAAAAAAATAAAGAGCAGAATTCAATTTACAACTTTAAAGAAAAAAGAATATATAATTTCTTCATATGAAAATGCATAATGACTAATGTAATTCTGTAGTAAACAAAACTTGAGTTAAGGGTATTTTAAGGAACAGTGATATCAATTTTCCAACAGCAAACATAAAAATACTGTAAAATTGTTGCAATGAAAATCTACAAGAGAGTATCCTTCATTTATTTGAGGTGCAACAAAACATTGTATATTAAAATGAAAATAACATCTATCCAAAAGAGTGTATTTCTCTTTTTTTGCCAATTATAACAGTAAAAATCTCTCTCAATGTTTACAATCAAAAATTACTTTACAATTTGTGTTGCCATGAAGGATGTATTGGTGTTATTTTAGACACTAATTAGTGTCCCATTAATAAAAAGAACTATTACTTATATAGTTAGCAAGTTGGTAGCATAACTTTTTACTATTATTAAATCCACATTAATACGATTCACATATTGCCATAAATTAAAAATTCTTTTGACACAAAGAATATTTATATAATGAAACATTATATGACAGTAAATTTTGTTTGTAGTTCTATAGAAAATTTTTTACAAACAATTTTATCAAGATTGTCATGATCTCTTTACTGTTAAAAATTTTTTTCGAAAATATGTTTAAGCATTCCATAAAAGCGTTTTTAGTTTTCAATATAGTCAATGCAATTCAAGTAAGAACATTCATGCTAGTTACAATAACTCTCTTTTGAAGGATTATATCATTAATCATTCAAATGAGAAATTAATAACTAAGTATATATTTCATAATGATTAAATAAAGTTTGGTTTCTATGCATGTAATCATATAATATTATGCTATTTTATGTTTTAAAACGTTAAAGATCATATTTTTTCAATTCATTATTAGTATATTTGACTACACACTTTGACATTCACAGAAGTGTGTTATTTAATCATATCGAAAAAATTTCAAAATTTTTATTTCCATTATTAACAATAGCATTTATCAGTTTTTTTTTGATTCAGTTAAAAAAATAAGAGAGCAGAGTTCAATTTACAACTTTAAAGAAAAAAGAATAGAACTTTATTCATATGAAAATATACAATGTCTTATGTATGTCCTGTCCTCGCCGATTATAACAGTAAAAATTTCTCAATGATTATGATCAAAAATTTACTTTATAATTTGTGTTGTTGTTTTAATTTCTTTTCATGAAGAAAGTATTTGTGTTGTGTTTGGCACCAATTAGGGCGTGAAAGTTGTTCCCCCACTTAAAGTTACTAGAATTGACATTAGAAACAATAATCATGGAGGTAATCTTTCACGATCGTCTTGCCTTCTTTTTAAAATTTATCCCTTAACTCTGACGTTGTGAGGATTGCTTACGGTTTAGATTTCGATCACCTCCCGTTACTAACCCTGGACACCAGCCCTGAATCACTGAAAGTTCCTAATCAACTAATCACCCAACTGGGGAGAACTTCAGGCATGTGATGGGGAGGAAGTTACCGAGTTTAAACAAATTTCTACAAAATGCGCTGATGAAGAATTGAAGAATGCAACAACATCTATGTCACATGTCTGCAAGAAAGTTCCTCACAAAAAAGTTTAAATCCCCACCGATTAGATTCCCACAGCATCAAAAGATGCTATAAAACTTAGAGGAACTATTACCGTGCGTAGGTGGCAAAGGACAAGAGATCCCTGAGTTCCTCAGGCAATATTACCCGTCTCTAATAGATCTGTTCAGAAATGTCACTCATCTTCCACCACAGCCAGCACAGCTGGCCAAAACCATAAGAGACCCTAAGCACCTTACAGATCATATCTTTCAGAGAAAATGTTTCCCTCCTACGCAGACAATATCACAACATTCCGCCCTTGCAGGGCACCAGCGACCCGGCAGCTTATTCCCCAGATGATAAAAGCGAAACTGCTCGCAGACAGTCTCAAATCCCAATTTGAACTCAACCACGATGTTAGAGAATAAGAAATTTCTTAGGAACACTTCAACTCACAGTCACAGACTTCCAAAAATACATAATAGTTTTAGACTTAATTTCTCCAAAGAAGTCTGTGAAATTATCAGACATTTTTAAAGAATAACAAAACCCCTGGTCTGGATCTTATTACTAATCGTATGTTTAAAGATTCATCTATTAAAGTTGCCCCCATTCTTTATATGACCATTCTTTTTCTGCCTTTCTCACTTAGGATCTGTCATTTCCCAGCTTGCTGGAAGACTGCCCGTAATGTGCCCCATTCTAAGCCAAATGAGAGTAATTTGGCTTACCCTCAAATTACCGTCTATCTCACTACCCCTGGTAGCCCGAGGCAAAAATATTCAAATCACCGTACTTAACGTCTGAATCAGCATAGCGATCTTCACTGAGGCCTAATTATCGCTGAACAATTTTGGTTTCAGAAGGCAATTAGTACCTACATCACCAGTATTTAGGTTGACAGAGCTGATTCGTAGCCGGCTTTTGCCGAGCGCAAATCTGCGGGAATATTATTTTTGGGCGGCCAGCCAAGGCCTTTGACAAAATTTGGCATAATGGCTTATTATTCAAGCTCATATGACTTGATTTTCCGGCACAAATTATTAAGATTCTTTGCACCTCTGACCAGGAGATTTCTTAGTCAGAGTAGGTGGAGTGCTTCCTCAACAAGACCAATAGAAGGGAGTTCCTCAAGGGTCGCTCATAAGCGCCAGCCCTCTTCAATATTTATATAAATGATATTCAGAGTTGTCAAAGCCTCTCTTTTCCTTATCATTTGATGATACAGGCGATAATACCTAAAACAATCACCCTCAACTTGCTTGTTAAAGACCTACAATATTCTGTTCTTAAACCTAGAAAAATGGATTAACATACCTGAAGAATTAAGTTAAATGATAAAATGCCTGTGCCTTCTTATTTACTTGGAAGATCTCATTTTCTCCATTAAGGGAGTATCACTCTTTTTGGCCAGCCCGTCCATGGGTAACTGAATATAGATACCTGGAGTTGTTTTTAAACCCAAAATTATCTTTCATTACATCAGCAGAACACAGTTCCCTGCTAAGCAGCTGATTGCGATCAATGCTCACTTGCCCTAATTTCTCAGAAAGAGTGACTGCGATCAAACACAAGAAGCTACCATCACCACCTGTAAAATTCTAATCATTCAAGACCTGTCTCCACGGATTTACATCAGTAGTCCCTATCTGGGCCAGCAATACGTAAC
>BPLR01006255.1:0-125612 GCA_021605095.1 Caerostris extrusa
TTATGTGGCTACTTTTCCGATTCTCTCGCCATTGCCAGCAGGAGAAAATTTTTCTGGCTTAACTCTTGTTTATCATTTTTCATTGTTATCAGGTTTTGCTAACCCAGGCTTGTTAATGTCTACCAATTTAAGATGGTTGTGGCTCTTGCGTCTAGAACTCCCGTGCGGTCGGTACAGCAGCCTTTGTCATGTGATTTTTTTTTAAATTTGTCTCATCGGCAGCTTTAATTTTTTTTTCATGATTGAGATTTAGTATATGCACATTTTATGCATGATTAGCTCTACGCTTGAATGAAATCACCGAGCAAAATTTCGGTTTGAACCAACGCAAGGAGTACCCACTGTTAACAGCACAGTGCCTTAAACTAATGATAGCGCTTAGTAGCTGTAACATAGTTTACATTTATATCTTCTTTTTTCTTTCTTTTATTTGAGCAAATTCTTTAGAGAAGATATTCTCTTTTCCATTCGTACATTTATACTGTGAAATCTTGACACACAAATGTATAAATTGGCAAAATATACTTACCTCATACTTATTACTGTAGTGAATTAAGTGATGCAGAATAAACATATTAGAGGTGGTTTTACAGCCGATTTATCACATGAGAGCAGCATTATGTGTCCCAGTAGCTTACTAGCTTTGCTTAAACATGCAACACACAAATAATGCCTGGGCCATTTGTAATGTGTGCTTAGTAACAAAACCAGGGACAAAGTTGACATTCTGTGTAGTTCACTGATGCAGCAAGTTTTTCTTCCTCTCAGTTAACTAATAAAATGCAACCAGCATAAGTGAATATTGAAATAGTGCCTTCCATTATGCACTGCTCATTGAAAAACCTAAATATTTATTTAGTTTGTTGAATCACTTATTCGGTCAGAGCAATTTAAGAATCACTTACTTGGATACACTGGCACAGCAATACCACAATGCAGGTAGTATAAGATGCTTTATATACCAACAGCTTGCTTCAGTCATGAATATCTATATATACAAGATTTTCTCCTGTAAATTATATCACTTTGCGGTAATCATAATGGGCATTTCTGGTAACAATCAGTGAAAGCCATTTAATCACGCAAGAGATCCAGGCCACGTGAATGCCTGTTTTGGCTCTGATGAAAAAAAAAAATATATTTCTCGATCCATCACGCGCCACAGGCAATCCCAGAGTAGGTTTGCTGCAAGATTTGGAGGAACAATTAGAGTTATTACTATCTGTGCTTCTGTTTTTCAAGCTGATCTACGGCATGGAACACAGTATTTAAGAACACGCTTCATTATATTCTTGATAAAAGATTGTACATTACTGTTTTTACGCTTAAGTATTTTTTGCTCATCATTGAAGATGCTGAAATGGTATTAGCTTGCGTTCACATTGCTACACAGGACAAAAAAAGACATTTGATATATAAGCATTCAAAATCTCCAATGTAGATAAGAAAACGTTTAATTGAGGAAGGCTGGATTGGTAATGTGCAATGCATGATTAAATTTATATAAATATCAAGGTTTCTACTGACCTTCTCAAAAGAACATATGAATATATGTTCTTGTTATTTATCGTTTTTTATAATTATTAGTGTCTGCCTCTGAAGGATCAACAATAAGTATTATTTAATCAGTAGCTCTTTTTTAGTAAAATTCTTTTTTATATTTGAGCATGAAAATGAAATAATTAGATTTTTATAGTGAATCATTGTTTTTAAAAAATAATGACTCTGCATGCAAGATCATTAGATTAAGAATTCGCCTGCCAGAGCATGAATGCCCTGGCCGAGGTCATGAAAATTTTTTTGCACGACATTAAGGTGTTTTTGTTTTCTCTTTAAAATGACTCATTGCTATTTTAATAAAAATAATTTAAAAGACAGCACAATCAGATGTTTTATTGAAAGAAGCAATAAGAAACTTATTACACTATTCGAACTGCCGATAGCCAAGTGGGTTCGAGATGCAGAGCTTTTAGTTTTGTTTGGTCAGTCATTCAATATGTTATAAACTTGTTGGCCGGAGAAAGTTTCATCTGGATTGTATATTGCATGATTTTGTAATGTTAGTATTTATAAAAATGAATGTATTTTTTAACAATACTTTAGTTATGAAATCTGTAAAA
This sequence comes from Caerostris extrusa, assembly GCA_021605095.1. Lineage (NCBI taxonomy): Eukaryota > Metazoa > Arthropoda > Arachnida > Araneae > Araneidae > Caerostris > Caerostris extrusa. Next base: position 2,121 of record BPLR01006255.1, read on the forward strand.
TTATTTCTCCTTTCTTTCTCATTAATATATATAGTATATTGGTTGTGTTCCTCACAATTGTTGCTTTTTTCTTTCTCACCAGCTTGGGGCCGATTACAGCTTTCATGAAACAGTGGATGTGAAAAGCATTGTGCCCTAAATAGCCAGTACATGAAATATGTATTTCATTAACTTGCTATATCACGTAATGGGCATTGTCTCTAGAGCTTCTGGGAATCAGTAGGATGAAATTAGCAAAGCCACGAACACGTCAATGGGAAGTGGGACTCCGCCAAGATTTGTCAATGTGGCGAAAACAAACTTCTCGGTTTTGACCAAACACATTTTCAGTCCCAGATCATCATGCAGTCATGATTCTTTCACAGCCTGATGATTGGTAATAATTTTTTGTTTGAATGCGCTTGATCAAAATGTATCTATTGGGGCCTGGGTCTAGAATATTTGAAGAGAAAATGTAAACCTCAAATGCCAAGCACCTGGAGGCGTCGCCCATATAGCTTCCCCTGCTCCCATGCAATTGAAACTGACCAAAGTCACACCAGGGAATGCTTCAAAAAGAGAATGATATTCTTTTCTCAAGTGTAGGTTTAGAAACACATTTTTACTGTTTCCAGATATCAGACACTATTAAAAAGGCTGTCAATTTTGTGGGTGTTAAAAATGTTGTTGATTACAAGTAGAAAAAGACAATGCCATATGAACACAAAAAATTGAATACTCCCACAGCCATAGATCACAAGCACAGATGTACTTCCTTTAGAGAGAATTCATTGATTTAGGTGTAATTTCTGCTTGAATGAATGCCTGAAAGAAAATTTCCATGACATGTAAAGGCAAAATTATACACTTATTTACAAGATGGGGCGTGTTTGTAAACATGATCTTCAAAATCAGTCGAAGGTGTGAAGATAAGACTACTGAGGTACAGTTAGCATGGCGTGTTGGTGAAAACAAAATACAAAAAAGTTACAGCATAATAATGACATTACGCCGAACATGGAAATATTGGTCTCTGTTTAATGATTTTCATTAATTGCACATGAAAGTGCATGAGATTCAATATAACTGGAAATCAAACATTGTCTAAAAGTCAATATAGTCAAATTCAGCATTTTTAAATAATGACAGTTAATACATGCTATTATTGCAGCCAGAGTAATCAGCCTGTGAGGCTTGCCCAAATTTACAACACTATTTGAAAACAGGTTTGAAATGCTACAGATGAAACATACTGAGTAAAAGAAAATACAAAAATTCATAAATATTCAAGTAAAACAGACACAGCATACTTTCGTTCATATTGTATCGCACAGAGAAAGTGTCGGCATGATGATGACATCAAAATAGTGTATGTCGAAAAAATCTTAGTGTCAGCTGTGTATGTTGCCTTTAACTTCTTGTATAGCAGCACCAATCACAAAAAAGATAAGACTGGCATTAAATTTTAAAGTGTTTAAACAATTTCTGAATGTAACGAAGCATAGCAAAATGTGTATTGTGTAACCAAAGTTGAGTGTTAAAGAAAACACTAACATGGTATAATCAAATAAATCTGAGTATCATACAAAGATTTCCAACCAATATTTGTTTTGAAATCTCACAGCTTTGTATTTTGTTATTTAATCTTCATAGCAAAGTGATTTATTTTTAATTAAAGCACAAAGCTGTTTCCATGCACATTTTATCTTTTCAACTGGAAACAGTAAGTATGGTTAAAATAAACCAATATACATGAATAAATTGATGATATAACTTTTATAGTTTCTTGATGTATAGCTACTTTTTTGTTAAATCAGCATGTGCGTTATACTGATTGTATTCATACTCAGTCAGTTTAAAATCAGAATAACTCAAAGCTTCTGCCTATTTAAAGAAACTATAGAATATTTATAACACAAATTCTTTCAATGATTTATTATAGATAATAAAAACATTACATTTTCTAATCATATTTTCAACAGTCCTTTTTTTTTTCTGTTAGTCTTCCATAGTTTTTTTGTTATAAAAAAGAGAAATTAATAATAATTAGCTCAGGTTTACAAGAATATTTAACTAATGCATTGGAGTTTCTTGTCATCTCATATTAGTCTCAGTAAATTGGGAAATTAAACCTCTTGCCAAATTTTATTGAAAAGTCAAAACAAATAAATGATATCCATTTGCTGCAAATGGTCCTTTTAAAACCAACAGTATTTCTGCTTTGACGATGAACTCACACTGCTGGAATTAAAGTGCTCTAGATTTTAATTTAAAAAAAAAAAACCCGTGGGATATCATCTTAGAGTTTAGGCTATTTTTACTTAAGAAAAATTGATCAGTAAAAGCTCTGATACAATGATGAACAATGAGGAGAATAAGAGGCAGAAAATACGTGCATTAATTTAATTTGGATGGTCGCTCATACAGTGGTCATAGGGAGAGAATTTCAGATTCTGCTGAGCAGCAATGTCAATACATCGAAAATTGAGCACTTATGTAATATCTGCAAGATTGCGTCTGATATGAGGCATTGTTGCAAGATGCAGTTAAAAAGCCAGTCTTCTGACTGGGGAGGTTTGGCTTCTGGCAAACAAGTGAAACAATTTCTGGGGATTAGACGGAGACTACAGCAGCTTAACACAATGTCATTCACAATGCTGAATTATCCTTCTGTAATGACAGAGGTCATTCAATATCAAAAGCAGATAGTCAAAATATTTAATTTGGAGTTAAATATGGTGGTGATCAGCATCACAAATATTGAAAACATGCAAAGCCACACAATTTGTTCTTCGTTTCCAGCCATCCCAAAATATATTGTCACTATTTTAACTCATATTGTTTAACAAAAGAAAATTTTAGTGGACAAATTATCAAAATGAATATGCTAAAATACAGAAACTGCCGAAATCACACAACATTCGTATGCAGCCTTAGCTTGCTATGTGAGATAAACTTCAAACTCTGTGTATACGCCTATATACAATCAATGTCACTAATGTTAAATGTCACAATGTGCTCACATTTAAAAGAATAGAAAGTTACTAATAACAGTATTCAAAAATATTTTTATACAGGGTCACAGTCAATACAAAACAGGAAAAAGGCAAAATGTAGGATATTCGGCTTCATATACCACAAAGAGCAAATCACAAAGCTGTAAAATATGATGCAGCCTCAATGCTCCAGCCACATTAATGCTCGTGTTCAATGATCTTGCCAGACAAATATTGTGCCGCATCAGACAAAATATAGGCAGAATATGAAACACTCATGCGCTCAACCATAGAAGCATATGATTATATATTTATTGCCAGTATGATTAAAAATTAATACATGACGTTTCTGTGACAACAGTGAAAAGGCCTTATGTTATTCAAAGTTAATTATAAATAAAATGATTTTCCAGCGAGTTAATGAGCTTATTCTCTTTGGGTTTATACTGCTTTTTCTATTTTTATATTGTCAATTCATATTATAATGAGGAAAAATAAATTGAAACCATAATTTCCTTATGTCTTTTCCGAATTTTTTTTTTGTACATGTAATTTATAGTGCTTTTGAAAATGCTATAAAAAAAACCTTTTATCATGTTGTCAAAATGCATACATATATCTTTTTTTTTTTTTAAGTGATCATGTATTAATTTTTTTAATCAAACATACCTGGCAATCGTGTTGCTATGAAAATCATACTTTAGTACTATGGTTGAAATGCTTAACTATTAATGGTTATGGAGTGATTTCATATTCCTTTTAAATCTATTTTGTCTGATAAACAATGGCCACCAATATAACAAGATCAGTTATCAGCTACAGTTTGCAGACGATAATGTAGTATTAACAGACATTGAGAACTACATCATATTTTTTTTACAGCTTTTGTGATTTAACTCTTTATTGTGCATATAGGGCCAGTGTTATAAATCCCTAGCTTATTTATTTTGCCTTTTTCACTGTTTTTATTATTGACTGTATTATTGTATAAAATATTTTTTTACAGATAGTTTTTTTGTTCTCGTGTCTTCTATTCTTTTTAATATAATTTTTATTGCTGTTATTTGCTTTGTAGAGTAATTTTATTTGTGGTTAATTATATAAACATAATACTCTACAAAATTTGGAATTGCTGTATTCTTTGCAAGTTTAGTAAAGATAATCTCTACTCTTTAAGCTAAAACCACTTATGATTTGGAATGTTCTGTTATATGTGCTGTTTCTGGTAACTTGGTTTCTATATATATTTTTTTAAAAATGTTTATATTCATTTTGATAAGACATTTATTACACTAAAAATTTTATCTTATTCAGTTTTGATTTAAACAATGAATATTGAAGTTAAAATAGTGACTAATATATTTTAAGGATAATAGACTTGAAGAACAAAATTGGTGTAAGCAGAACTGCCTCCAAAATGTTTTTCAAGTATTTGTGTGCCTTTGGGCATCCTACATGACATTTTTTAACCTTTTGAAAACTCCAAAATTAAATGAACATTTCATTACTCCTCTCCAGTTAGCGGCCTGATGGCCAATTGGCTAGCACTCTGGTCATTGGTACCACAGGCTTCAGGTTCGAATCCTAGCGATGGCATGGATGTTTGTTAGTGGTGCAGAATCCACTTTAAACTGTAGGTGTCCCGTCTAATTACCCCAAAGTGTGCACAAAAAATGACTGTAAAGTGACAACCAAACCTCCCCAGTTAGAGATTTGGCTTTTGAAACTACTGCTCATCTTGCAACATTCTTTTTCCTTATCAGATTTGCAATCTTTCACATTGGAATATTATAAGATACTTTCAATTTTCAGTGTAATGACATTTTACTAATAACAGAATCATTCATTTTCAATTCTCTCTATATAATTTTTCTTATGAATTTAAGAATTGCACATCAAAATTCACAATTAATGTCATGCATTATTTTCAGTATTTCATATCTTAGGTTCTCCTCATTAATTTCATCATTTGTTCTATCAAAGGAACTTTTCATTTGTCAATTTTTTCTTTAAACAAAGTCTTCATTTCCTATATTGGACAGTGATAGTAACCCACACATATATATATATCATTTGTTGGGTTTTTTTTTTTTTTTTTTAAATTAAAATCATAAATATTTAGAGCACTTTGTTGTAGTGTATTAATGAGTTCATCATTAAAGGCAGAAAAATTTATATTCCTCTCTCAATTTGAGTTTTTAAAAGAAAGTTATTTCTCATAAATGGATATCATTTTAATTTGTTTTGACTTTTTAATAAAAATTTTGGCAAAGTTTAATTTCCCCCAATTTTTGCTTGAACTTACCATTGAATATAAGTGAGCAAAACTTCCAATGCATTAGTTAAATATTCTTTGTAAAATTTTAATGAACTAATTATTATTAATTTCTCTTTTTTTTACATAACAAAATTTATAAATTTGAGAAAAAGAAAAAAAAAAAAAGGACTGTTGAAATAAGAAAATGTTTTCATTTAATATGATTAAATAAAAAATGTAATGATTTTTATTATCTATAATAAATCATTGAAAAATTTGTGTTATAAGTAATACACGTTTCTTTAAATAGGCAGAAGACAATTATTTCTCCTTTGGGGATTATTCTGATTTTAAATATTTAATTATGAACTTCTAATCAAGTATACTTGGTTATGCTACAATTTAATAAAAAAAAAGTAAGCTATACATTAAAATATAAAAAAGTTTTATCATCAATTTATTCATGTATATTGGTTTATTTTAGCCATACTACCAGAATTTGTTTCCAGTTGAAAAGATAAAAATGTCTCATGAACTGAAGCAGTAGCACAATTAAAAATAATCACTTTTATAACTGGAAAAGTTAAAATATTTCATTATAAAATAATCAAGTTCAGAAAAACAAATATTGCTATTAAAAGGACATAGTTTTCTATATTAAAATCTGTACTTATTCTCAATTTATTTGAGTTATGCCATTATTGTAGCTCATGAGTGATTTTCTTTTAACATAACTGAACAAAAAAAAAAAAAATTACCAAATTATTAATACTGTTGTATACTGGTTATTTTTGTAATATTTACTATGCCTTTTTCATTTACATTCAGAAATTGTTTAAACTTTTACTTTTACAAAATTTAATATCAATTTTATTTATCTTTTCTATTAATTTGAATTATACACTTATACAAGTTAAAAACCTTTATACAGCATTTTAAATATTTTTCGATATACATATTTTTGACAATTGTGCATCAATATTTATTGGTACTTTTCTCTATATTATATACCATTTAACTAAAAAAAGTTTGATACTTAATATGATTGAAAGTTATGCTGTCTATTTTTTTACTTGAATATTTATGAATTTTAATATTTTCTTTTTATCTGATATGTTTGTTCATCTGTGATATTTTCCAAAGAAAGCATTTCAAAAGGCCATTTTTGTTTTAAATGAATGTTGTAAATTTTGTTAAATCATAATTTGATTGTACCCTATTGTAGTAATAGCATGTATTAGTAATCATTATTTAAAGAGTATATGCAGATTTCTTGGGTGGCTGTATTATTAAACTTTTTAGACAAAATAATGTTTGATTTCCAGTTATATGAATCTCATACTTTTTCTTTCATGTGCAATTGGGAAACAAGAAATCATTAAACAGAACCAATAGTTTTATGTTCGGGCATTATATCGAAATGTGTCATTCAGTATTATATATGTGTAGCACAATATTTGTTTTTTATGTATTTTGCTATGCCAACTATTTACATCAATGAGTGCTTACATATTTTACCTTCATTTGATTTTGAATCATGTTTTACAAACATATTTATCTTGTAAATAAATTGTATAATTTTGCCTTTTTTTTTTTTTTTTTTATGTCATGAGAATTTTCTTGTTTATCAGAGCATTTCATTTCAAAACAAGTACACTAAATCAATTTTTACGTTCTCATACAAAGGAAATTCTTGTCCTAGTGCTTTGGTGATTAATTTATATAGTGATATATGAACAGTAGGGTATTCAATTTTTTTTGTGTGTGTGTATATAGCATTAGTATTTTTCTACTTTAGTAAAATTAACTAACATTTTATTTTTCTACAAAGAATAGGCAGCCTTTTTTAATAAATTGTCCCTTTGTCTGATAGTATCTGACAGTAAAATATAATGTTTCTAAATACACTCCCGAGAGAACTGTCTAATTATACTTTGCCATTCTAGTTAATGACTTGGTCAGATTCAGTGTTACCATGGGGCGGAAGCTGCTATATCCACATTGAATGAACACCTCCAGATATGGCATTTGAGGGTTTACATTTTCCTCTTCAAATCTAACAATAGGACTTTAGGCCCAATAGATTTTATTTTGTCAAAGCACATTCCAAACAAAAATTATTACTATCTGAATACAGTAATTGTGAAAAAGAATCATGATTTTTCATATTTAAAATCTGGGGCTTCTAAGAAAATGTGTTTGGTTCAAAACCGAAAGTTTGTTTTTCTATGCCAGTGATAAATCTGTAAGCAGGAATGCCCTTCCATTGTGTGTGTTTATTCAAAAATTGAGATGGCACAATTTCATCTATATAATTCCCAAAGCTCTAAAGAGACATCTCGGGTACATACACAGTGATGTGCTTAGAGTTGAAAAGTTAAAGTACACTATTTATAAAAATGTTTCTCATGTACTTAACCTAATTTAAATTTTATCTGCAAGAACATGTCACCTCCCTGCTTTCACATCCACACACAGGACTTTTATGACATGAGAACAATAAATTATTTAAATAATTGAAAGAAAAAATAATGAATGTGAAATTTTATTCAATATACTATATATTAATGAAGAAAGAATAATTTTTACAAGATTTCATAACTAAAAATATTGTTAAAAACATTCCTTTATGTATAATGCACTGTAATTTTAAAAATCATGCAAATGTTATAAATCCACGTCGAGAGTAAGCTTCATTTATATTAACAAATTTATTACTTTATGAAATAGATATATTTATTCGATAAAACTAAAAATATCACCATCTATATAATTACTTAATATTATTTAGTTCAGATAGATGTAATAGTTTTCTTATTTAAAACAAGCCTAACTTTTGGCCTAATAAAACATCTGATTGTGCTTTTGAATAATTTTTAAATTGGTACTGATTTTTAAAATAGCAAATGAAAAGTCGATTTTAAAAGGAAAACAAAAACACCTTAATGTCATTCACAAAATTTTCATATTATAACAGTAGGGCATCTAAATACTCTGTAGGTACATAAATTCTTAATCCTAATGATTACATGGGGTCTGTTTTTTAAAACCGAATAGTCCTTATAAAATCTAATTATTTCATTTCATTAACAATTATAAAAAAAAAAAAAAAAAAATTTTACTAAAAAGGTTTGCAGGTTAAATATGCAGATTGTGATCCTTCAGAGTGGGTAATCAATCACCAGGTGAATTTAGACACTAATGAATTATAAAAACATTTACCTAAATAACAACTAAACATATATTCACTATGTGCTTTTTTATAAGGAAGGTCAATTTTAAGAAATATACAATATTTATATAAATTTAATCATACATTTTTTATTCACAATCTAGCATTTCCATAATTAAACGTTTTCTTACCTCTAATACAACATTGATTTTGAATGCTATATCAGTATCGCATTATATACATTACTGTGCCAATATATTCATGAACACCAAATTTGCTGAGATTAAAGCCTGCCAATTTCTAGCATCTTCCAAGTGATGAAACTAAAAATACTTAAACATTAAAAACAATTAATAAACTTCTAATCTTATCAAATTATAATGAGAACGTTGATATTACAATTATATTAATTCACTGCCAGTATACAAAAAGTCAGCTTGGAAAACTAAAGCACATGAACAAATCTAGTATGCTCACAGACAAGTTGACCTCAAAATGAATCTTGCAGCAAAATAATTTATTTTTCTAAAATAAACTCACAAATTGTAAATAATTATAATGAAAAGTTAGCGAGTGATGGATCGTAAATACTATTTTTTTTTTTTTTTTCATCAAGCTTGAAAAAAAAATTAAAACAAATCGTTTATTTCACAGTAAATATTTTGATTCATCTCTTATACACTGCAATGATTAAACATGGCTTTTTCCTTGTTAGATTTTAGAAAATTTATATTATGAATTTTATAAAGTATTACTTAATTTACAGGAGAAAAAAAAATCTTAATGTATAGATATTCATATTTAAGGCGCAAAACAAAACAGTGTCTGTGATGCATTATTGAGGTATATAAAGCATCTTATATACCTGCATTCCATTAATGCTGGTATTGCACCTTATTGCCTTTCTAGACTTAGCCTGATACCAGTGTTATAAACATCCAGACAAATTGGGATTCTTAAAATTATGCTTCTTTTTTGACTTAAATCTTTTTGAATAAAATATATGATGATTCAAGATAGAAGCTAAATAAATATTTAGAATTTTTTTCAATGAAACAAATACATAATAAAATTTTCTTCAATGATCACTTATGCTGGTTTAGAAATTTTTATTAGTTAACAGGAAGAAAACTTTGCACAGCATCAATGGAACTACACAAGATATGTAAACTTATAGTTTTGATTTTACTAATAAGCCTTACATTTTTAAATTAAATTTGAACATTGTTTAATGTGTTTACTTATAATGACAAATAAAACAAACAAAAAAAAGTATTGTTCTAAAGTTTTATAATAAAAAATTTTATACCTTTTTTTCTAAATTTTACTCTGTGAAATGTTATCAAACATTGCATTTCTACCTCTAATATGTTTACTTATTCATACTTAATTCCTACAGTAATTAAGTATGAATAAGTTATGTACACTTAATTTATACAGTAGTTCCCTTTATTGTATCCAAGACTTTTCTAGTTATAAATGTACGAATGGAAAAGGAGAATATCTTCCTCCCTAAAGGGTTCTCAAAGAATAAAAAAAAGAAAAAAAAAAAAGGTAAGTATCCCAGAAGCTAGCTAAATTATGGTACAGCTCTACTAAAGCATATCATTAGTTTAGAACTGAAATAACTTTATTGTAGTGGAATTACTCCTTTTTAATTGCATTGAGTTTCAAAACCAGAAATTTTCTCCAGTGATTTCACATTCAAATACCAGTAGGGCTAATCACAATGCATAAAATTGCTACTAATTACAGCATATAAAATAAATTCATCTGCAATCACATGAAAAAAATTAAAGCAAAAAGAAGAGATGGATTAAAATTTAAAAAAATCACTTGGTTACTTTTGAAGCAAGGCAACGGGCGTACCGGTTACGGAGTTCCTAGGTGGCTTTAAGAGCCACAATACCTCCACATCTTAAATTAATTTAGACATTAGCACAAAATGGGGTTGCTTAAAATTAATGAATAGCAATGAAAATGATAAACAAAGGGATTAAAGTTAGAAAAACACCTCCTGCTTGCTAACAATTAAAGCAGGAGATCGGAAAAGCTAAAGCTATCGGTACAATTAGGAGTCCGTTGACGATGCCCAAAAATAAAAGATTAAAGTTAAGCAAAGTTAAACGAAATAAAATAAATAAAAATAAGAAAACAGGTTAAACACAAAAGAAAAAAAGAAAATTGCGATAGACAAGTTGAGTAAACCCAACTTGTTTACATGTCTGGTAGTCGGATTCTCCGACAGATGGAGCCATCAGTCTATTTACATTTGATATTAAAATAAGAAAGTAGTACCCATTGGCAGCGAGCAGATAAGAAAATATTAAAGAATTAAAATTACAGATTAAAGATTTAATTTACAGCAATTAGATAAAAATAAAATATGATTTAAGCACAGTAGTGGAATTTTAAAAATTTAAGAGTAAACAATAAAAGCAGGATTATTGACAATTAAGATAAACGGCAAAACAGATAAGTTGATTACGTGGAATTAATTTAAAATAAGCAAACTATTAGAGAAAAGAGTAATTAAGTAAAGTGAACTAATAAAAATTTTAAAGCTAAAAATTTAAAATATTGCATAAGAGTCAGGTAGCCATGTTCTAATTTAAGTTGCACATCGTAGCAAATAAAATTTAAGGATTTAAATGCCAAAAGAGCAGCTCAGATTCGCTTGAAGTGATGGAATGTGACTAGACAACAGCCACAGCGGTAGAATCGGCGGTTGTAGGATAAAATCCACAACGCCTTTTCAATGCCGGGAAAGATTCCCATTGCTGATCATAGATGGCTCTGGGTCTCTTCCTGGAGCTAGCCACACCTGGATGGTATACAGGTATTTGTCTGATCGCTTCGTTTCGGATCTGAGGGCATTTAGAATGAAAAGATTTCGAAATTTTGAAAATATAGTCCATAATGGGTTCTATATTCAGATCTCTGTGGAGTTGCTTCCTTCTAACAAACCACGGGGCATTAACTATCATAGCTACCTGTTTGTTTTGAAATACTTGGAGCTTCTTGAGATTTGCGATTGAGGAGGACGCCCAAATAGGACATCCGTACAAGAGAATTGGTCGAAGGATAGACTTGTAGAGCAAAACCTTGTGTCTGATCGCTAGCCTGCTCTTGCGAGAAATTAGGCTTTTAAGCTTCTTGCTTGCAGCAGTTGCTTTTGCAACTACTTTGGCAAAATGGGTTTTATAAGTTAATTTAGAGTCAAAAATTAACCCCAGGTACTTGTATTCAGTAACCCAGGGGACTGGCTGGCCAAAAGAGTGACATTTGAAAGAGAACTAACGTTCCTTTTGCGTGTAAACAGGAGGCACGCACTTTTGAAGGATTAACTTTGATCTTCCAGGTGGTCAACCAACTTTCCAAGCGAGTAATATAATTATTTAGCAAAGCAACGACGGAGTTTGGTGTCTTGTGCTGTGCAATAATCGCTGTGTCATCTGCGAACATGGCCAGTTTACAGAATTCTGGCTTAGGTATGTCGTTCACAGAGATTAGAAACAATCTGGGACCGAGCAGTGAGCCCTGTGGAACCCCGCTCCTGATTGGATGATCGCTGGAAATGGTCCCTCCCACTCGCACTCTGAAATTACGCAAAGTGAGGTACGAGTGAATAATTTTAATAAACTGGGGCGAAAAATCAAGTCGAATGAGCTTGAGTAGTAAGCCATTATGCCAAATTTTATCAAAGGCTTTGGCTACGTCCAGAAATAATATTCCCGTAGATTTACGATTGATAAAGCCATCATGGATCAGCTCGTTAACACGTGAGAGCTGGTGAGAAGTACTGAGTTGAGTTCTGAACCCAAATTGCTCAGGTATAAGTATATTATGGTCTGTGCAGTGCTGATCCAGGCGTTTAAGAATCGAATATCGAATATTTTACTCACTCCACTGAGTAGTAAGATAGGACGGTAATTTTGGGGGTAGGCCCTATTACTATCAGGTTTTGGAATAGGAATGACTACGGCAGTTTTCCAGCTCTGTGGGAAGTAACACTTATCAATTAAAAAATTTATTAGATAAGTGATCAGTAGCACATAAGTATAGGGTAAAGATTTTAACATTCGATTACTAATGCGATCAATCCCAGGAGACTTATTAGGTTTTATCTTCCTAATGAATTCACAGACTTCCGCTGGGCTAACCTGACTAATATCATTTACGTGTGGTTGTTGGAGGAAGTCTGCTACCTTGGTGTTGGTGCGTCGAAAGAAAATAGGATCTTCGACGTCGTGATTCGTTTCAAATTGATCTTGTAGGCTATCAGCTAAAAGCTCGGCTTTCTCCTCAGGTGCATAAGCAGAAGATCCATTGAGCGTATTAGTGGTGGGATGTTGCTGAAAGGTTTTCGCAACAGAGACGTTCGTCTAAATAGTGTTGTCTGAGGCGTCATGGCCTGAATGGAGTGTTCCCATCGCTGCTGAGAGAATTCCTTAGTTTTAAGTCTGACTATTGCAACCTGTCTGAAATAATCGGCTCTGGCGTTTGGATCTCTAGATTCTTGCCAGAACCGACGAAGTGCGTTCCTATATTTAATCTCATTTTTAAGCTCGCTTGGAAACCTAACAGGTGGAGGCTTAAATTTAGGTTTAGAAGATTCGCGCAGAGCTCCTTGTAGGGTGAGCTCCAGTTCCTGAATGAGCTGTTCCGCGTCAGCGGGTTCGCTTAAAAGTAAAAGGGAGTGGCTTAGAGCTTAGCGTATAGCTGAAATCCTCCCAATTGGTCAGAAGCTGTTCCGGACCTTTCAGTGATTCTATGCTGGTTTCAAAGGTAAACAAAACAGGTAGGTGATCGGAATCAAGATCGTTTAACACCTCTACATTACAGTTAAATGGAATAAATTTAAAAATGCCATAATCAAGGACATTTCCCGCGCGGTTGTTAACAATATTAAATCTAGTAGGTCGGGAGGGGCTACGACTTTCAATCCTCTTTGTAATTTCAGATATTTGTTCAATTTGAATCCGTTTCGGTTAGAACGTCCGAAATTCCAACTAGAGTGGAAAGCGTTTAAGTCGCCGGCTAGAATCACATTGGGTCCAGATTTCAAAATAGTATCGATGTCCTCCACCGGGTATCCACCTGGGTTTGTAGGTGCGACGTACGTCGAAGCAATAATAATGGGTGGAAAATCGTTAAGATGAATTTGAATCATGGCTACCTCGGCGCAATTAAGGCGCGGAGCAGGTAGTTCATGGTGCCTGATACTACTTTTAATATAAATGCAGGTGCCTCCGCTTACATTAGAATTTTGATTGACTCTATCAAAACGATAGAATCTATAATTTGCGATCAGTGGGTCTCTCCAGGTCTTAATTTAGTTTTCTGGACCAAAAATACATCGAGGTTTTGCTCTAAACAGAATTCTCTTACCTCATTGATTTTGGGACGCAAACCATTTGCGTTCCAGGTGGCAATCCTGAGAAGTTCCAAGCAGGTGTTGAACATTAATGGGCTCTATTCGCTGCCACGATCTTCCAGTATGTGGAGAAGATCAGGTACGCTCTGGTGTGTGAATCACTTTCAGTTCGTAGGTTCGGTAGGCACACACGGAACGCTTCCGAGAGGATGAGACCGTCCATGCCTTGCTGGGTGTACTGCATTAGCTGACCAATTAGTTCAGTGCAGTCTGGGCCGGAAGTGGTGGGCTGGTGGACGGTAGCAGTTGTTGGTGGCGGTGCGCGGTTGACGCGTGCAGCGGGCGGTGGTGGGGCAGCTACCGGCATCCTGTGGTTTCCTGGGGGAGTTGGTTTCGCTGCCTGGGTGGGCCTGTTATCACCTGCGGTTAGGCTAGCGTAGGACAGCTCCTGGGATACTGGCCTGGGTGGTGGCATGGGGCGCTGAGGTTTCCTCTTCTGCTGCTTGGCTTACTTTTGGAAGCCTTTTAAAAATTCATCTAAAGGTATTCTTTTTTTTTTCTAAGGAGTAGGCAATAATTTTGATTTATAAATTGAATCATGATCAACTATTGAAAACCATTCAATTTCTACTGTGCGAATTGATAACAGTTTGATGGCATGGCATCAAACATCTTTGAAAACAAGTAGTTTGGGTGGATACTGTGACAGAATGCCCACACAAACAGTTGGACTGCCTTGCAGAAATTCCCACCCGTTCAACACACAAATATGGGGCAATTACCAAGGGAAGTTATTTCAGAAAGTATTACGCCCTTGACAAAGTTAAACCTCAGAAAGGCAGGGCATCGACCAAATTGTAACTGCAATTTCTTCTTTATTATAAATCTCTGAATTTATAAATTAATTTTGCTGTCATTCTAAAGAGAAAGACAACACAATAACTAAGTGTTCCTTTCCTCCCAGATATGCATTTCGAAAATCACTCTACCTCACATAGTTTCACTTAGACTGCATAAAACTGTTAAAAAATATTTAATTACTTTAAGACCTACGAGGAAACTTTTCAGTACTTACTTCCAGAATTTTGTGAATCTCTCTCATATCACATAATTAATGGACCATGATGAGAGCATTTTCCCCCTAAAAGATCAATTTTCTTTTTTTCTTTTATTTTTCCTGTATTGAGACCAGTTGTGCAATCTCCAAGAGTTAGAGATTTTGGAAATGAGGTGATAGAAGTGTTAAGGATATTGGATCTTTGGGAATTAGTAGTGAAATCTCAGAGGTACGATGAGGAGGTGGAAAAAGGATTATTGAATCTAATTACAAAAACAGAGTGCCCTCCTAAATAACATTTCCTCCTCTATGGCGCTGCTCTATTTGAATCCGTCCAACTTGTAAATTTTCCACCCTATCGGTGGTCGGACTATACGATAGTATTCAGAGAAACGGGAAGTCATTTATGCATCCCATCTCGAAATCAAACGATAGATTTTGAAGAGTCTGAAAGGAAATCAATATCAGTCAATTATAACTCGCCGTGGTAGTCGGAGTCATTAGTCCTTGTATCGGATGCAGGGACGACCAAGAAAGCTAACGTGTTACGAACATCGGTCAATACAACACCTGCGCTCTCGTAACCCGGGTGACAGGAAGACCAACATCAATAGTCAATCAGATAAGAAGGGGCATGTCAATGAAAGATGGTCCTCTGGATGGGGAGCCGGAGTTCAGTGATTGGATGGTTGGGGAGCCAGTGTTAACAGTGCGTCTTGAGACGTTAGGTTAGGTTTGTCGCCCTACGGTCATTTTGCGCACACGGGGGCTAAACAGACCGTGATCTACAGTTTAAAGTGGATTCCGAACCACTACAAACATCCATGGCACCGCCGGGACGCGAACCCGAAACCTGTGGAACTCGGCCATTAGCCACCCTTGAGACGTTAGAAAAGACAGTAATGCAAACCAGTTGCTTGCAGAAAGTGTCAGTTGAAGTAGAGAATAATATCATTAAAGGTATTGTCGACACATCTGCTGAAGTTAAGGTAAGCAGGCAAGAGCTGATTGATTATTGCACGAGAGAGAGAGAACTAAGGAAAGGTCCCGATTATATCTATGGTCGGTGAGGGGAGGTGGCTCCGTTAGTAGCCATGGCGATGAATCACATAGCAGCATGTTTGTGGTTCGTGCAGTGTGGACAAGATTGGTTAATGATATTCTCATTTCCTCAGCCACCCAGAAAGCACTGAAAGAAAAATATATAAATCCTTGCCCCGAGACCTAGACATTTTTATCTTCCCAGGCTCTCTCTCACAAGAAACAGCGCACAAAAAATAATATGAAAAAAAAAAAAAAATCTTAAATTTTTATTAATAAGAAAATATTTAAATCTACAAAAATAAATTTTAATTTTTCTAGAAAAGTTTGAATACTTTATTTATAAATTTAAAAAATTCTAAATTATTGGGAGTTTTACTTTCAATAAGAAGAAACATAACACATTTCTTTTAGATTTTGATATTCACAATAACCATATAAAAAATATTTTTTAATCTATAGGAAGTTAAGAATACATATAATTAATATTATTTTTTATTGCTATAAAAATATTCTAAATTATCAGAAGAATTACTTTCATTAAGAAACATAACACATTTTCTTTCGATTTCAGAATTTACAATAACCATATAAAAACAATATATTATTGTTTATTTATTATATACAGTTGTCCAACAGAAAAGTAAATTATCTTATTTACGAATCTTTTCAAAATAGACAGTTTGACCGGGCCCTAGACGTATGATGATCCGGCCCTGCTTCTTAAACAGCAAGGTAAGATATAACTACTCAGAATTCATGCACTGCAATAGCACCAATGACTTACGTTTTCCTTTTCAAAAATCGAATCGTTTCACGCCTCATTTACTCTTGATCGATGTTTCTCAGTAATGCTTGATATAAAAACTTTCAACTAAGAAAAGCGAATTAAATTTTTTTTTTTTCTCGAGTGGATAAATTGTTAATTACTCATTATTTGCACTCCCTCCACTTAGTCACTATGTTTAATTTTATAATTAACCTTAATCCTATTCCTACAACCATTTCATAAAAAAAAAACAATTTGCAATAGAAACTATTTGAGTAAAATACGTTTTTTGTTTCTGAAGATAAAATGAATTATTGACTGAATTGTAAAATCAGTTGTTGCTCCGTTTTGAAGAAACTATTCTTGTTTCAGTTATGTGGCCCGATTAAATTTTTGTGTTTCACGACTGATCCTTCATTGACTTGTGTTCGGTTATTACATTCAACTTTCTCCTTCGTCTTTAGTTTCAAGAGGAACTATTGTTAAATAAGAAAATATTTTTGTTTTTAGCTCCCGTACATTACGTAAATGCGTAGCAGTTTCCCAAAAGTCCTTCCGGAAGGTAATAAAGTCCCCTCAAAAATACAATTAAGTATTAAAATTATATTTAATTATATTTTTACTAATTAACTCTACATATGTACCTACATCTTGATACGTATGGAATCTACATATGTGCGACCCCTTTCCTTCAGAAGTAAAATTTTAAGAAAATATATAATACAAAATATTGAAGTTTTAGAATTATACTACATTGTATTTTTGATGATTAGCTATATATTAATATATGACATGTTAAATGCTTAAAATGATGTTTTTAAATTTAAGTTGATTTTATGTGCTAAATTACATAATGTTCAAAAAAAAAAAAAAAAAGTCCCGACTATTTTTATATAGTTATTTTTATTATAGTTCTCCTTCCTTTACAAAACTTCCACAGTTCGCCAATATGAGAACTTTTACGCATGCCCGCCATGTAGCACTGCAATCACTGCTTTCAAAAACGAGAAGATTCCGTCGAGATTGTGACAATCAGAAGTAAGGAAGTCGGTTTAAAAATCCGACTCTTTTTATAAAAATAATTATTTATTTTATCAAAATTCTAGTAATTAATGTTAAAATTAAATGTTAAGGAAGTAATTCAATTGTATCCTTCAATATTACAGACTGCTTTACAAGCCAAATCAAGTAAGTGTTGACCTGTGACTTATAAAAAGTTATCTTGGATCAACAATGAAGGATCTTATAAAAGCTATTCTATTGCTAAGAATAAAAAAGATTTAAATTTATTAAAATGTACAATTTTCTTTCGCTTGTTTTAAACTTTTCCATAATACATTGATACCTGTTAATTTAATACTATTATTTTTAAATAATATAAAGAGATATTTTTTGTAAGAAAATTTAGAGCACAAGGGTGCCTTTTAAGTTAATCCAAAGAATTACAACTTTCAAGTTACAAAAATATATTTTTTTTTTTAATTCAAAAACTGTTCTTATAAATATATGAGTTCAATAAAATTCATTGAATTTATTTCAAATTTTTTTTTTTTTTTTTTTTTTTTAAATCCATGAGTAAAGATCATAGAATATTACAAACATTAACAAATATCATAGAAAATTACCTTAAAGAGTCGGAGTCGATATAAAAAATCGACTCAGGAGTCCGAATTTTGGCCCACTCGCCACCCTCGGTGAAAATTTCACATCTACAATCGTACTGCCTGCTGGGAATTTTCTGAATTTTCTCCCATTCGACATAAAGTCGTAACTATTACCTAAGAATTTTTCAGAAAGGCAATAACATCTTCTACAAACATACAATTAAGTATTATTTAAGTCTAAATACAGTTAAGTATTAAAATTACACTTAATTGTATTTTTGCTGATTAACAATAATATCCGCTCTCCGCTGATCAGTAGACATTTTTTTTTTTTTTTTTTTTTTTTTTTACATCCTACAATTTACAAATAATTGTGGTTTGGTAGTTTTAAAGTTATATTTATTTGTATTTTTACTAATTAACTTTTAATTAGCTGCTTTAAATTCATGCTGATTTTACATATTCAGTTTACATAATATTAAAAAGCCCCGATTATTTTTACATAAACTGCAGTGCTCTTTTCATCATTTTTTACTTTTAAGAAAATTATGATTTCAAAAAATTTAAGATGCACAGTTCACCACTGCATAATTTTACTAATTAATAAACTTTTTAATTTATTGAGAATTTTTATGAGCACTGAAAATAATGGATAATTCTGATTAGTTTAAAATTTTAAATTAATCTAAATTTTTGCTCTACGGATTCCTATTAAATTTTAATTTAAAAAAAAAATCACAATTCAAACAAAATGTTTAATGTCTAATTTGAGAACCTTAATCAGTTATATGCATCAACGAAATTCTCTACACCAACTGTAGAAGGGAAGAGGGGGTTTTAGAACAGAAACCGAAACTCTTATACAAACAAACTAATCTGAAAACGGCTAGCTTCATATTCTAATATAAAAAGTTGACTAAACCGTTATCAATCTCATAAAAAAAGATATCTATGAAATAATTAATGTGTGCTTTATTATTAATATAACTGACTAGCAAAAGCATTATATAAAGAAACAAATTAAAAACCACGCGTTTTATGTTTGTATACCGAAATGATTAAAAAATAATATTTAACGGAAATTAAGGTATGAAAAAAAGCCAGAAATACTTTTTTGAATTAATATATTTTTAAATACCTATCTAAACTTAATCTGAAATATGGATGGAAGATTTGTCCCATAGGAGTACTAGCATCTAGAATAAAAATGGAGAAAAACAAATTTATCACAGCATATAAAAAAAAAAAAAATTAAAAAAAAAACACATATTCTTACTTTTTTAATGTTATTTTTATTTTCAGGATTCTTATTGAAGAATAAGAGAAATACATTTTTTTAAAAAAATTATTTAGAATAACAAAACTGGAAACGGAACAGTTATGAGACGAATTTCCAATTAAGGCTATGATATTGTAATTAAGAGGGAGTACGGTGTTTGTTTCGATTAGATCCAACTTTGCCTTGCGAATTTGGTTTTTGAAGTAAATATCTTTTTATTTTATAAATTCTATTTTTCTATTGTATAATAACTTTATTTTTTAATCTGTATAAATAATTAAACATGTTCATTAACTGACAAAACATACTTTTGACAGTTACTTATATCTCGGTGTTTTGTTCTCCATTACTGGAAATAGTTGACACTTCAATCTCCAACAGTTCAACAGATATCAAGATCTTCAGGTACATTTAAATTTTATGTTAATATTTTTAATGATGATATATAATATCAAATTAATGTACACTATGATGATTTATATATTTATTTTTGTTTTGTTTATATTCTTTTACACGGTTTTCTTTATAAGAATCAATCTTAATGGTTCAGAGACAATCATAATTAAATAAGTATTTTAAAAGCCTAGATAAAAAATAGTTCGATATTTAAAAAAATAGTTCGATTTTAAAATAGCTTGATAATATTCTTAAGAAACGATTTGGTGTGTTTATGATTTCTTACAATTTAATTTTGAGGTTATTTCGGTAACTTACATAGAACCGTTGCTCTGCTATGAAACATCATAGTAATACAACATTGAAATTGTACATCATATTTATTGATTTTTGTTTAATATATTATTTAAAATTTGCTAATATAATATAATTAAACAAAAAAAAATTTTAAGTTCTACTATACTTTTTATGTTGTACACTAATCATCACTTTATAAATACTATTAAAACTGAACAGCCTTTAGGACACATACTGATTTTGTTTTCATATATATATTAAATGGTGGGGTGCTTCTGTTTTAAAGCAATGCACATAGATTAAAACTGAATAGCTTTCAGAACATATATTGATTTTGTTTTCAAAATATATTAAATGGTGGAGTGTTTCTGTTTTAGAACAATGCAGATAGATGATAGTTGGAAAATTTTTAGAGATACTAAATTAATTTAATGAAAAATTTTACATTCATGTTGTCAATCAGATATTTGTTAATTCTTACTTCAAGCAATTTTCTGATTTGAAAATGCAGCAAAAGCACTGGATAGAGTTGTATTACAAATTTCTGATGTTATGTATTAAGTGGCTAGCTAATATGGTACAATGCAACTGAGAACATACCATTTTTAATATTAGCTATCAAACTCAATATATAACAATATACTCATCAAATTGAAAATACCTTAAATTTATAAATTTCTTAAATATTATATTTAAAAAGTGCTATAGAATAATATATGAGGGTGCTAATTATTACTAGTATTATACAGAGATATACATATTGGAAGCATTTCAAATACTACCCATAAAATAGTCACCATAAAATATTAATATATGGTCTTCATTTATAAATGAATATGTCAATTTAAAGAAATTTAATTAAGGAATTTTTAAAATAATTATACTATAAGGATGGAGTATCATGATTCCCATCAGTATGAAGTATATAATTTGTTTTCATTTACAAGATGTGCTTGTTATTTTTTGTATTTTAAGTTCAATATATATATTTATTAATCTAATGTTTGATTAATATTCACTTCATATGGTCTTTATTGTATTTTTTTACATTAACAGTTCTTCCTCAGGCTTCAGGCAAATACTAATTAATTTTATATTATTTTGCAATCGTATGATTGATATGAAATTAAATTGCATCATTTGTATTGAAATTAAATTATACGGCATCATTTCATTTATCAGAAATTCAATATGAAACTAATTAATTGATATATACATTAATTTCAAGAAAAAAATTAGAATTAGAATCGAATGTTAAAAATAATTTTTTATTTAATGTATATTAATAAATGCATACATTATTGAATTGGATAATTTGAGTAATGGATGTATTTATTAATGCATTTTGTATTCTTTAAAGGCTAACAATTTTTTTTTTTTTTTTTTTTTATCCTTCTTCGAATATATTGGAATTCTTAGCAATGAATATTTTTAATGGAAACATTTTATCAACTTTTAATGGATTTCATATAAAACTATGATTATTAACATATTTAATAGGAAAAAAAATATTAATTTTTCTCTGAATTTTGTTTTTGGCATGCTATTTTTACGTTAAATATGTTATTTTAATTGATATACAAATTGTTTTTATTATATTTATATTTTTATTATATTTATATATTTTATTATATTTATATTTTATTTTATTTTTTATTATTAAAAATATTTTTAAAATTTAAAAGTATCAAAAGATATATGAGTTTCAATTGAGTAAGGAAAAAAAATGCTTGAGTTTTTTGGTTTTAAAATTAAATCAAAAATTGTGTGTATCAATTTTTTAAAAATAAAAATGTAACACAAAAAAAAATCTAATATGCCATACATAAGGAGAATGAACAAAAATCATGTTAAGTAAATAATGGATAGCCATAAATATATTTTTAAATATTAGTTAACAAATCATATTTTTGAGAATTATATTAGTTCTTTTATTATTTCTAGATATAACATAGTGGTAGATTTTCTGTGGAAAAAAAAAAAAAATCTGCTGACGAAATTCAGTTTGAGTAATAAATGGGAAATAAAGAATTGCTTTAATCCTTCAAATGAAAGATTACAGCTAATTTATAAATTATTATTAAAAATAAAATTTTGATATTTAATAAGATAATAAATAAAAAAGGACAAATAAAAATTAGGCGTAGAGAAAAATTCAGCAATTTTTAGAAATTAAAAAAAAAATTATGAATGGTGGTGAATAATTTACAAATGTGGCGCTCAACATATATTCAAATCATTTTTTAAAAAATGTTCGCTCTATGACAAATGTTGTTAATACATTAGATTTTTAAAAAAGTAAAAAAATTAACTCTTCAAAGCTCTGGGGGTAATTGTTCCAAATTGTGATGGCATCAAAGACCAAAATTGGTTCACTAAATGGGTATTTTAATTGTTAAGTGATCAACAAGCTTCGTAGCTAAATGTTCTAATGGATACTCATCAACATTTTACTAGAGGGTCTTCTTCACAATAATAATAATTATTGTGAAGAAGACCCTCTAGTAAATGTTGACAATAAATAATTTTCTTTCATGATTAGTAATTTTCAAAATTGAATTTTTAAATTTTATGAAACATTAATATTAATGTTTCATAAAATTATTAAATACATTCAAATTATTAAATACATTAAAACTTTGATTAATTTTTATTAAACATAGTATTTTATTTAGAACTATTTGCAGATATACTACATAATAAAAATATTGTTCATTTTTAAATTATAATCATCATACTTCATAGTTTATAAATAGATCTTATTATTTTACTTATTGACTTTTTCTTATTATTTTACAATTAGTCTTTTACTGAATAGTTATATAATTTCCAAAATGAAAGCAAATTGTTATTTATAATATTAATGTATATATATATATATATATATATATATATGAAGCATAGAATTTTGAGATAGATTTCTTTTAAATTAGGGGAAAAAAATTATTTTTGAAATGCAGATAATTTGAAGATGCTTATTGTAATAATTTAAAACAAAAACTAAAATCTCAATTTAAATCATATTACATTAAAAAATAATTTATTTAGGTAATTTTTATAAATATGTTTCACATTCGATTGAAATGAAATACACATAATTTCAACCATACATATAAATTTAAAAAAAAAAAATGTTAACTCCATTAGCATTTCATGCACTAACTTAAAATCGACAATTACAAAAGGCTTCTTTTTTTCTCTCTTCTAAAGGTCCATTTAATCAAAGCTCGTGAAATTTATAAAAATGGTTCTTAGTTTAATCATGGTAACGGTTTAATATATTCTTATGGCTAGAACTTAATATTGATGCGAGACGTCCATAAAAATTATTACACTGAGCTTCCTTGCACCTGAAAGTGATGATTGCAATGCAAGCTGTACATAGATTGAACCCTGATCACTTTTGCTCTAACTGCAATAGTCAGACAATTTTTAACTCTGCATGCACAGTTTAAATATATATGAGTGTCAATAAGAGCATATATATATATATATATATCAGCAGGCATATATATATATATGCCTGCTGAGTGCGCAAAATAAATGTGTAAATATGACAGATTGCGTCAAAATTATATATTCCTTTCAAAACAACTTCACAAGTTTAAAAATTATTTATGATGATTTTTAAAATAATTTATGATGAATTAATTTTAATTTTTATATGATTTATGATAAAAAAAATCATATAATGGTTATTGTAGCTGACAATACTAGATCATATCTAGATGAGTATATAATATATGCATATTTATTTCAGTATCATTGGAAAAATTCTAGAAAATATAGTAAATTAGATATATAAAATCAATTGCATGCATATTATAAATAATTAAAGTATTTATAACTGTGTTAATCAGCTGAACATTTTTAAAAATCATTTTAATATTTTTAAGCATAATTAAAAAAAGTATTTTATTATTTTTAAAATAAATGCAACCAATTTTATATTAAAAAGAGATTTCTGATTTAAAAAAAAATTAGTCTCATATTTTTAGTAAAGCAAATAATTCATTAATTTTTTATTTAAAAATGTATCTTCAGCATAAAATATGCACACTAAAAATTATTTGTTTTTTTTAAAGTTTTATTTATTAATATTTTATGAAGACAAATTGTGACAATTTTTTGTAGCAAAAAAATAAAAAACTCAATTATTTTTCAAAAAATAAGAAAATCTAATTAAATACATAAAAAATTTGATTAAAATTAAAAAAAAAAACTTAAAGCAAATAAATTAAATTATTTCTTTGTTAACTTTCTACTTTCCAAAAAGTCCACCAGCCCCATCAGCATAAACTGTTTCACACAAAAAATAATCTATAATAATTATTTTTTTAAATTTGGAGAAAGGTCCTAATTGTTTTTCTTGAATATTTCAAAAAAAATTTTTATAATAATTTAAGAAAAATTTCTATCATAAAAGGTTGACGGCAGCATAAAAATTTTTATTTGTTAAAATTCATTTTTTTTTTCATAACGGTATTTAATATGTTTTTTAATATTTCCAAAAATTTAACTAAACTTAGGTTTTTAATTTGGAAAAAAAATTCTTTCAACTGGTGCAAAAAATTTTAAAAATTATTAATTAGAATGCAAGATAATGCTCACTGTGCAAAAGCTTCATTTACCATTGAGAAAGTCAATTTTTGAACCTGTATATCTTTGAAA
This sequence comes from Caerostris extrusa, assembly GCA_021605095.1. Lineage (NCBI taxonomy): Eukaryota > Metazoa > Arthropoda > Arachnida > Araneae > Araneidae > Caerostris > Caerostris extrusa. Next base: position 27,016 of record BPLR01006255.1, read on the forward strand.
CTTTTAATTAGATCTCTATAAAATTTTTTACCCTATACTAATTTCATCATGTTGAATGAATTGCATTAAAAATCTTGTGTTTCATAATGGAAAAATTTCAACTTAGCAGTTAATCAATTGTATTGTATACTATAAGGTTGTTCTCTTTGAGACATTTCCAGTGGTACCACTTTATCAAGATCTAATATATTACCAAGATCTAATCATAATTATGAAAATTGTTAAGGGTGTCTTATTATTTTTATAGGCGACCATATTTATCTAAATGTATGTTTTATTACAGCTATTAGAAATAAATGAGATTTAATTAAATAATAATGCACCAGCAATTGTAATTAAATTTTTATATAAAAAAAGACAAGTTATTTAAAAAAATGTAAAATTTTAAATAATCTCTTGTTTCTGTTAAACAATTAGAAAAATTTTGTTTTTTAGTTTATTAATTATTTTACGCATTTTAAGCAAAAAGCTTATTAAATAAAAAGGTTTTTTTTATTTTCTACTTTTAGTCACGATTACACTTGATTAATCAAATTATTCAATTAAAAAGCAATTTTAACAATGATTAATCATTACTTTATTTTCATAATTATGTGTCATTTACAAAATTACAGTAAAATATATAATTTCTGATTTCATATTAAAATATATGTATCATTAACAATAGAACATCTTTGGCTATCTTGGATAGTGTGCTTCATACTCAATATTTTGTGGTCTGATGGCAAGTGGCTAGGCACTCTGGCCTTTGGTACTGTATGCTTCAGGTTCCAATTCTGGTGGGTGGCATGGATGTTTGTTAATGGTTCAGAATGCACTTAAAACTGTCAGTCCTGTTTAATTAGTCCTATAATAATAGAGTGACAAACCAAATCAAGTTCACTATTTTCTCTAATTCAACCACTTTGTTATTAGAATGTGTTATCCAATTAATATATTTTAATAGTGAATTTCATCATATACTAAAAACATTTGACCAGTAGCCTGTTCTCCTGAATTTGTACAAAATTCAAAAGAGAAACAGTAAATTTCAGAGAAATAGCACACTGAAAATTTTTTGTGGAACTGCAGGACACAGAATCATATTTATTTGCTATTTTATAAGTAATGAGATATATTTTGCCATTGCAATGATTAGCTCAAGTTTTTAATAAATATGTCAGAAAATATCAAGGATTTAACTTATATTTTCACTGTAGATTATGTATTTGTAGATTATCTAACAGTAAAAAATTTGTTCTTTCAATTTTAGCGTTTTATATTTTTTATTAAGAGAATTTGAAATTCTTAATAATTTGATTTTTGGCAAGTCAATTGACTTACTCTTATTGATTATTTTAAATTGATAACTTTCTCATCCCCAAATTGTAGGAAATTGTTGTTAATTTATTCCTTAATGGATATCAAGATTAATAGAGTCATGAATGTTCATTTAAAATGTTTTTTAAAATATCAATTTAAATAAAGTTTGCTCACGTAATTTAATTCTATATCACACTTGGAATTTGCAATTACATAAATTTGTCTAGATAAAAGATTTAGAACTTTTTTATAAGGTACATAAAACTCTAATAATTGCAATGCTCATAAATTCTTATATTACTAAAGTAACGTCAGTGATCAAATGATAGTATCAATGTCACAACTTTCATAGTTATTCTCAAGAACTATACAGTTTTTAATTAATTAATTCCAGTTTCAGATAAACATTTTTACCTTTTAGAAAATCTTTATCTTTTTTAAGGTAAAAATGTATTTTCTTATTATTAAAACATTATAAACTAAAAATTTCATTTATTTTTCAAATTTAGCTGCAAATACCAATAAGCACAATGAATAAAAAACCAATCAATAGTTGACAACATACATTTGAAGAGCCTAAAAGAGGAAAGAGTAATAATGAATATGATATAATTTTCATCCTATCGATAGTTTTAATAAACAGTCTTTAACAATCAACAAGAACTATTTTTAGAATCATTATTTTAGTTCCGTCAAAGATAATTTCAACTCTACAAATTTTATATAAACAATGTTATTTAAAAACAATTTAATTAAGAATCTAGTTACTATAATGAGAAACTTGAGGGTCTTAAGAGAAACAGTATTGACTTACCCATGTACCTCATGAGATATAGGGTGAAATTCAACTGGTTAGAAATCGCCTGTCCTGAAAGAGTCAAAAGACAAATCAAGATCTGGTGAAATATATCTAATAAAACTAAATATTTTTTTATGATGCACATCAATTTAGCAGATTAGAAAAACCTATTTCTCAACAACTCTAAAATTTTGATACTTTATTTTTTACTACTAATCAGAGTTACTTTTGTATAATTAATTATTAAAAATTTATATTGCCAAAAAAATAAATCTTTTATAATGCATGTTATAATTATAGTACAGTAAAGATATGTGATATTAAGGAATGAGTACTCATACAGTATCTGGAAGTGTATACTTTTAAAGTTACACTATTTCAATAACTTTTTATGTATAATAAAGTACAATAATTTTAATAATATTTCTAGTGGATTATGAAGCTAACCATGCATATTGAGTTCTGAAGTCAATCATTAAGTAAAAAGTGAAATGAAAGAATTAAATAGAAGTATATGAAATTATGAATATCCAATGTAATTTATTAATGTAAAGCAATTGTTGTATATACATTTATTATACATATAATGCACTCATGGGGTTCACTTATTGAAATTCTAATTATTATAATTAAACTCCAGGTTTTGTGAATCTCATTTCATATGTAATAGGCAAGTTATTGCCCATTTTTGAGGTTGAACAAAAATCTTGCATTATTGTAAATAAAGTTTTAGACTAAGTATTATTTCATAATATATAAATTTTACTCTATACAAGAGGTAGTACATTAATGCATACGTAATTATTTCTTAAGTGGAACAATATATTAAAGTTGTTTACATTTTGATTTACAATTGAAAATGTCTGGCATTGAATTGTTTTTATGTAAGTTAAGAATGCATTAAAAAAAAAAATGTGTAGAATCCGATTCAAAAGAATTAGCCAAAAATCTGTACTTAGGGGGGATGAAATGATTACAGATGTAACCCAAATTTAGTATTTTGAAAAGTGGCATACCTTAGAAATAAATATAATTATAAATAAATAATTCTATTTGTAGTAAATTTTCTGATGGTATAGGTACGTTACCCCTACCGTACATTATACATTGCCGTCGATTATTCATTTTCCTGTTTATGATTGAAACAAACAGCGAAGGTAAACAAATATTTGTGCACCATGGAATCTTAACCTTATTGGTCCTCACTGTTGCTGCTTTATCTCAATTTATCCAAATACTGTTAAAATATTAGAAATAAAAGAAGTTGACGAAGATGAAAATTAAACTTTTATAAAGAAACTAATCTAAAACTCGCAATTCTTGGTTTTATTGCCTATAGGGGATCACAAATTCAATTTTCAAAGAAAAGGAATCGTTGCACGTAATTCCGGCATCCAAAAAATAAATAAATAAGAAGGGTACATTTGAAAAAGAAAGAAATGGATAAAACTGCAGATCAAATAGATCAGGATATTTTAAACTATAATTAGAAAATATAAAAGTACAACTAGTACTTGAAATAAAAGGTAATAATCCCCAAAAAAGAAAAAGTGAGGTACCCCATAGCTTATTTACGAGACTTTTCGTAGAAATTGAAGTATCATTGCTGTCTTATATCCTATCTCTCAAAAATGTATATAAATATATTACATAAATGTGATGTTGTCAATACCTCTGAAATAGTGATGAGCAGAATCCTTATGATCCGCATAAATTAAGCGAATCAATACGCCAGTTCGTACACCAGTACGCTTTTAGAACAGTGACATTCATTTTCTCGTCTGTCATTTTATTCTTATGTTAACAATTATTTTTTACTTTTTAGTTTGATTAACTCTAAAAGTGTGTTTTTAGTTTCTTTAAACTATTAATTTATTCATTTCAGTGAATTTGAACATTTTATTTCAGTGAATTTAAACAACAGGTTTGTCTAATGATTCAGACAAACCTGTTGCTGTTAAACGAAATTCTGTAAATGTTGTAACTGTAGGTGACTGTAATGTTGAATGAAATTCTCAGAACTCAGAAGTGGGAAAAAAGTTTTAAAAATAGCCTTTGCAGGCGACTTTTGTTTGCATTTGTCTCCAGTTAGAAAAAAAATGGCAAAACTGTTTTGAATTTGTCATACTCAATAAATCACCAAAAGAAATTCTCTAAATATATACACGTGTTTTTCATTTTCCGAAAAGATATAGTACACCTCTTTCCCCATTTCCCTTGGAAGGAGGTAGAAAAAATGAAGAATCAGTTGAATAACCAGAAACCTACTTCACCTCTCACTACTAATATTTGATAGCCACGGAATTTTTAATAATTAATTTAGCATGATCTAAAGGAAACGGACATGCCAGTTGAATACCTGTGTGGAAAAAACTATCTACTTTACGAGGACTTATGTGCCCAGAATGGGTTCATGACGCTCCTCTCAATGAAGGACATTCACAGCCTATGTAGGGTCGGTCAACCAGGCTTTTCTTTCGAAATTCTGGTTTTTGCGTCTCGCAAACTCTCAACAGCATTAACTGGGTTTACCAAGTATTAGTGTTTGTTTCACTTCTCTGGAGGAGATGGTGAGAAATATATGAGGCGGTATGCAGTGTATTAATCTCTTTAGAAGCCTAGCCCACGCCTAGGAGCGAATAAAAGTTAAAATTTATGATGCACTACGAATCAAGTCATTGATCCGACATTAGATTATGCAAATTTAATGCATTTATAAATGTCAGATTTCTTACTAATATTATATTTTTTATTACTTATCACATATTTAATAAAAGATTCGATACATTTTCATAAAAATTTTTAAAATTACTCTTTTATAATAAGTGACAGAATAACCCTATTTTGCAAATTGTTATAAAATATGGAATTAGGGATTAGGGATTTCATTTAATCACTGGAGGTATTCGAATTTCATTTAACTTTTGCTTATAATAAAATAAAAGTTTGATTTATTCCCTATGTAAAAAAATAATAACATTCCATTTTATAAAATGCGTCATTAAGAAATTAAATTGATCAGTTAAATAATTATTTAATTCTTCAAAAACATAAAATTTGCACCTTATGTAACTGTACAGTTAAATATTATATATCCATACGTTGAAAGGAAATAAAAAACAACAAGGGAAATAAACAAAACATTTTATTATTTAATGGAAGAAGGGCTTAGGAATCAATAGTAACTATTCGATAGCTCTTTCATACAAATTTAACTCAAATAAAAACAAGATGTGGGTTGTAATAATTTCTTATTTATTTAGGCAGCCATCACACTCAAGGATGGTCTCGCCACACAACTTCTCTCTTTACAGACATCTACTCAATTCCCTGCTTCTACTCGGGGTTTTTCCTTAGCGCTTTCACAAACAGTAACCGATATGTAAAAGAAATAAATGGAACTTTGCTCCAACAATTTAAAACTATTTCAACGTTAGTCATGTAATTATTATTTATCTATTATTTATATTTTTTCAGATTTAAGGAGCAATGACTGAAAGGGCTATAACTTTAGTGGCTAGATGCCGCCCGTTGCATAGGAATGAGATCGCTGCTGACATGATGGTTTTGAAAATAACGTGGTGCAGGTTATGAGAAAACCTTACGCTTTTGATTATGTCTTTTCGGGAAGTGCAACTAATGAGAAAGTATACAAGACTGTAATAGCAAGAAAAATACAGACCCTTTTATCAGGTAATGTAAAAAAGTATTCTTATTAAAATAATTAATAAGATAAAATATGTTACTCTCGTAGTTCATTGTTAAACATTAATTTTTTCGTTTTTGGCAAAAACAGCCAGGAAGAGGGGCATGTTACCATTACCACCCCTGTGTTTAAGTTGGGTGACGTATTCCAGATGGAATGATTCATTTCTAAGGTTTTTGATGAGATCTGTTGTAGGATAATCATTCGGTAGACCTCGAATGACGATCTTAAGCTGCTTATCCTTCGGAATCAGGAATGTGTGCGCTTGAAGTTTTCGTTTATTAGTGATTTCGGATCTTATAAATCTCTGAGCTTCTACAGATGGGAAAAGATTTTTAAATTATCACCGACAACTCTAGCTGTAACTTTCTTATTTGTAAGGGCATTGAGTTCGTCCATACGTTTTTTGCCGTCATTAACTTTATCGACTACTATGGGAGGAATGTAAGGGAGCTTTTTAGAATCGTTTATCTTCATGGAATCATTAAGTGATGGGAACTCGTCATCAACTTGCACGTCATTGATGGCTTTAGTTATTTCAATTTCATTGGCATGATTAGAATCATTTAATGTAGTTTCTGGGGTGTCAGTGTCAGTTCCATTATCCAGAGCAGAGAATTTATTGCTAAATACAATATCGTTGTTGGAAGATTTAGTCTTTTTCGAATTTGAAGAAGTTAGAGTTTTGGTGCATTTAGTTTTCTTATTAATTTGAGCAATCGATTCAGGAGGAGGCAGACGAGATTTTAAATCCTGAAGCATTTGAGACATATCATTCATTTCTTTTTCGTAATGATCCGTCAGCACTTGTAACTCTCCCGACAAGTGTGCTACCAGGGTTTCTGAGGAGCAAGAGCCAGGTCCTTTAAACGGTAAGCTAGTTGGATTGAATCTGATATACGCTTAATAAAAAAAGTGAACGGAGAGCGTATCAAAAAATGAATAAATATTTCGAAGTTCAGAATTTTCAGTTAGTGTTCTTATCCAAAGGATCAAATTTCCATAATCAAATTGTGTAGTATCTATCGTTGTAGGATCAACGGCATTGATATCAAAAGATTCGGAGATAATCCAATCAAAGAAAGTTGTGACATGATCAGGTGAAAAGTGGGAAAAATCCAAAAAATAAAAATCCGATTAGCATTAAAAAAATAATTTTTCTATAATTCTTTTTATAAAAAGAAAATACAATGAAGCATAACTAGCTGTTAGGGTAATGATTTCCAGAACATTAAAAAAGCTCAAGAAGACCAGAGAAGAAAAACATCAAGTTCGAAATCAGAGTGAGAGAGAACGTGTCTGACCAGTTCAGCGACTAAGCAAAGAAATTCTCTCATTAAAATGTCTGAATAGTTAAAGAGCATCTCGAACTTTAAAAAGGCAGATCAACCCTTGGCTAGACAGATTTTTACAAAGACCAAAAAAGAAAAAAAAAAGAATTTATCTTAAAATAAAAAATACAAGCTCAAAAAGACGAGAAAATTGGGGGTAGTATTGAAAACTACTATTTACTGTTATACTTTATAAATGCAAACAAGAATGCAAAAAAGACTACGGTACTATTGAACTAAGCTATCTTAAAAGGCAGCGCCGTTTTCATACACGTAGTAATTCACAAAGACCAAACGAAGCAACGAAATCAGGACAGAAGAAAAACACGCCCGCACTGGGCGAAGGCGAAAGCCAGAATGTGAAGCCCACCAACAAGTGATGCGAGGAGGACAGTGCTTCCTAGGAGGACTCTTAGGGGTAACTACCTCGCATTTGCGCATTGTATGAGAAAACCCTCACCAGGCTATCTGACTGCAACAATCGCCATCGAGCCTCGTCGTTTCTGAAAGCAGTGACTACAACAGTGCCGCCCAGTCCTCCTGCTCCTACCAGCGCACTTTCCTGAGAAACGAGATAGGCAAATCGGACTATTATCTATCAAAGATTGATAGATTGCGTTTATCATTGTGTATGATTGGGGCCTTTCTGATAAGGAAATTTCCTTACATAATAATCCCATTCATTTCTTAAAATTTGGTAGTGATATTCACCCTGTTAAAAAGCATTTTTTTTTTTTTTTTTAATTTATTTTTACATTTGAATCTTTTCGGGTAGACTAGTATTGTCTATGAAAACTTGCTATTTCTTATCTTATTATTGTTTTTTAAGAAAGCATGAATGTTTTCAAATGTTTTTCTCGTGCTTTGCTATAAATATCTTTTCACTGTAAACACAATCTCTTTTATTTTTTTAGTGAAATAAAAATTTTTGATTAATTTTACTCTTAAGGATACAATACTTCAATAATTGCGTATGGAGCAATTGGGACTGGAAAATCCTACACCATTGGAACGAATTTTATGAAAGGTGCTGATAAACGTTCAAATGCTGGGATAATACAAAGAATAGTTCATGATTTATTTCGAGAAATGGGTACTAAAAACTTTGTATTGAAAATATCCTTCCTTGAGGTAAGCTAGTAATGTTCTTTGTCATTTGGAATAAATAAATATTAAATTTTTTTCAAAGCGTTATTTTAAAAGGCAAACCACGTTTCGTTTTAGGATTATTCCTCTACAATATTGAGACATTATAATAGATTTGATTCTGAGCAGATCAAATTTAATTTAAATTTAACTTCCTGTTTATTTATTTTTTCATGTTTTGGTGAAATAGCATATGAGGTAGAATTAAACTTGTAACTTTTTTTACGTTGTTTGATTTTTAATATACACTGGTTTCCAAAAATTAAAAATTTTCTTCTTTGGAAGACTATTGTGCATATAGGTTCGCCAACGAGTTCTACGGATTTAAATCCAATTGAGCATGTTTGGGATGTACTAGGGAGACATATTGTTCCCCTTAATCCACGCCCTGCAATTTTCAGGATCTTCGAAGGCAGCAATGGCTTTCCTGTCAATCAATTAATAAGCATCATTATTTTGAATGTCTCTATGATGCCTGCATAACTGTCAGAAGTAATAACACTCTATATGAAGCTCATCACACATTTAACTCACATACTATATTTTTTTAGTATGTTTCAATTTTTGTGGGGTTTTCAGACAAAAAAAATGCCTATTTTTTTTTCTGTTGCGACTAATTTTTGAAGCACTATTTGAATAATGTTTTTTATTCAAATTACATCAAACTATTAGAAATTTCGCAATTACAATTTTTCTGATTTTTCTTTAATTTTTGGAAACCAGAGTTATATAGCCAGTTAGTGTATTCTTCGAAAGGTTTTGTAAGGTCTAATGTTTATTGATATTTTCGTTTTTTAATCATTTATATTTTTAAAAAAGTCCAAATGATTTAGAGTAAAGTTGCATCGCAGCTTTTAAAATATTCTCACTAATCTTTTGAGTACGTGATTTTAATCCAAATAGATTATATTTTTGAATAACTAAGCAGAGAAAAAAATGACATTGGATAATACTTCTTCCATTTTCAACTTAACAATCACTTTCTTTTGAGTTAACTGTATTCTTTAATTCTGTGATATTGATCAGGTCATTATTTTTAATCTCTAATTTGCAATCACAAAAAATCTAATAATAATACGGCAATATTTCGAGGAATACCGCGCTCCGAAATAAAGATATCCATATCATTTATACTTAGTCATATCATATACATATACATATCATTTATACTACGAAATTCAATGTTCTCAACATTATAATCTAAATATTTTCCAGTAAAATTACATGATTATTAATGATGATACAATGTTTATTTAGGAAAAATTCTTAATTACCATATTCTAGTCATTTGGGTCTTTTTTTCTCTGCAATGGCATAAGATTTATTTTCTTTTAAACAAGTTAAATAAAAAGTAATATCTTAATTCCCGCTCAATATAATTTTTCTGTATTGCATTTTACGTTATTTTCTGTTAAACTAGTAATCAATTAAGTTTATAATTTTCTCTTCCAGTTACATAAAGAAGTGATTTATGATCTCTTAATAAAGAAGAGTCAATCGCTTAGCTTGAGACGACGGTGATAGTGTACAAGTAAGTTTTATTTTCTTACTTTATAAGAATCGAGAAGGAATTCTTGATGTTGCTAATCCTACTTTTAATTCTTTGGGACTAAACTGAAAAATCTTTGTGTCCCCGATGACAAGAAATATGTTCTAGAAAATCTTATTGAACAAGGTTTGTTGTTTGGTGAGGTTTTATGACACAAGGCCAGATCAGGCCATACTGCGCCAAACAGTACTCTTCTTAAAATTCTGGCAAAATGAAATGGTTAAAAGACGAAAAAATGGAATTGCGAGAACAGGTAAAAATACAGTATCAAGTAAAAACATGCGAATGGTGAATTAATATTTTGATAAAAATTTTATTAAAATTGATACTGTAAAATATTTTTAATTAAAGGAAAGTAAAATACACTTACGAAAATAAGATAAAATGGCGCAATAAAGTTCAAATAAAAATGCATAAAACCAATTTTTTACAAAAAAAAAAAAAAATTTACTTCGGGAACATCTCCCAGCAAGTCTGACGAGCTTGTATGCTCATCAGTATGACAGCATTTAAACTGAACTCCACCATTTTCAGATTTTAATTCAATTCAATGTAACCTTGTAAAAGTTTAAATCAGCAATCACTAACACCTGAACCAACTTTTAAGAATAATATGTGGGATGAAATAAATGATGTAGAATATTGCAATTTAGTATGGCTAACATACACTCAAGAGTCAAAACATTATGACCACCCCTACATTTTACAATGAACTCTCGCCTGGATGAAGTGGAAGGCACGTGATCAGGTGGAAGTAGTATTTAACTGGTATTAAGTGGTGGTATTAATCCATGCCAAGGCGGGTTGAAGCTCGTTATTGACAGGTGGTCATAATGTTTTGGCTCTTGAGTGTAGTTGATGCTGTCATTAAATCCAAGGTCTATAATACCAAATATAAAAATTCTGCATGTTTTTTTTTTTTTAAATTGTATTTTTAGGGGTGGTTTATACCTTCAACCTGCACGTTGTATTTCTTATTTCTGTGTTATATTGCATTCCTGTAATTTTGTAATTGTAAAAGAAGCTTTTTATTTTATTTATTAATTTTTAATATTAAAGAGCTATATAAATCAGGTAAAAGGAATCTGAGAGGTGGGTTGAAGTACAGAATTAAATTAAGTCCTTCTAAATCGATATATTTGGGAAATTAAAAACTGTAAGAATGATAAATAGTTTTAAAATGTATAATTTAATTTAATTATAATTTTGTGACAATATCATTTATTTATTTATATACCAGTGTAATTTTCTCTTATAGTATAATGAACAGTTTTCATTTAAGTATTGAAATTTACCATCAAAACCAAATCATAATATTACGTTTATTAGCAGATGTATAGTAGAAGAGGGTTACAAAAAGTAATCAAAAAAAAAGATATATAGATTTAACAACCATAATTCTCTCTTAGTTGCTGTCTATAATATAATGCATATTTCAGTTTTTGAAAAATTTTAATTAAAAAAATATTATGATTATTATTATTTTTAGGTGTTAGGTTTAACAGAATTTACAGTTGATTCACCTGAAAAGGTTTTCGATATTCTAGAAAACAATGCGAAGAACCGAAAAGCACGCCATTCTCATCTAATGTTTAACATAACTTGATTGATCCACAAAATCCTTTTGATAGATGTAAAAGGAGTTAAATTACAATTTGTTGATTTAGCCCTTACGTTTCAATGAAAATTAGTAGAATTCCACACAAGGAAGGTAAGTTTTTTTGCTGTTTTGATTATTCTTAAAAAATATTTCTAGCTTTCATCATCTATTTTTTTCTTAACATGTTATTTCCTTTATTGAAATGAAAAAGCTTTCTTAAAAAATGTACTTAATTAAAGGAGAATTGCAGGATTAAAATTAAATCTAGTGTGGAGAAACATCTAAAAGAAAATTTGTTTAAAAAATAGATAACTTCTTTATACACAATTTGAGTAATAACTACTGGCAGTATTAGAAGCTTTGGGCATGAGAAATAATAATTAAAGTTATGGACATAGTACGTTATTACCTATGAATATTGAAATATTAAGTTATATAAATTTTTTTTAATATTGGATGTCCAATAAGTGCTATATTGCTTATCCAGTGGCATGCCCAGAAATTAATTTTGGGGGGGGTTACATATTGTCATTGCCATGAAAGAAAGTGATTTCTTTAGTTTTAGAATTATCACTTGGTAAAAACTAAAAATATGCTTTGTCAATATTATTTCTTCTATCTAAAACTGTTCAAGGATTGATATAATTTTATCAAATTATAAAAATAAAGAACATTTAAGAAAAATAATAAAGGTACCATGAGAACTGAAATTTCTGCTTAATTACTATTCCCTATAAACCCTGACCCAGAGACACTTTTTCAGATACAACAAAGATTTTTCTATTCTTTTCTCAGGAATTAGTTTAGATGGAATCATTTTTTTCTCTTCATGATGAAAATATATAAGCATTAGAAGAAGAAAAGTTTTTTTTTTTTAAAGTTTAGAACATCTATAATAAAAGAATTATTCTGAAATATTTCAATTTCAAGATAAAATCTTGAGGAGGTGCATATGTCCCTTTGCACATTTCCCGGGCAACACCTAGATAGAAGGTAGATAGGCTGCTGAAGATGAAAAGGTCTGTGACATCACGCATGTGAGGGAAAGTGTACAGAGTGAAAAATAGATAGATGGTTTTTAATGTGAAACTTGTTTTAGTATTGATTTTAACTAACTTTAAAATATATATATATATATTTTTGCAATTCATTTTAAAATATCTATAATTAGTACAAATTATCCAGCAGTTAATTTATTTACTGTTTAATTTAATTTCTCTTTTGCAAAGTTTCAATCTTATATTTAAAAAGTGAAGATTCAAGAAGTTTTTTAATGAACCTTCTCAAATTCACTGAAATAGAATTTTTAAAAAATATTTATTGATATATATGTGTCAATTCATATATTCGTATATTTTTTCTGTTTTATTTCAGCTATAAATTAACTTGCCAAGAGCAAACCAAAATTGTATAAATAATTAATCAAAAGTTTATTTTATTTAAAAAAATACTAAATATCCCTTCAATCACTACCTGACAGCTATTTTATTCTAATAGAGTATAGGCAAATGGTTGAAATTAGTCAGTTTTGGTATATTTATATAAATTATAAATAGAACAAAAAAATTTGTCTTTTGTTTATTTTATATTAGCTTTTATATTATCTTTTGTTTATATCTTTATTTTTACACGAAATTGTAAGAGAATTTCAAATTAAATGTAAAACATTTCTTAATAAAAAAATATTATATTATATATAAATAATAATTAATAATAAATATTTTGTATCATCATATTATAAATTTCCTTTTATGATAAACTTATTCTAATTTTTCATTCAAATCTAATGATTTAAAAACTTATGCATTTAGATTTTTTTATAATATAATCTTCTATACCTTTTGAGATTCAAATATATTTCCATTATATTAAAGCACGAAAAACTTACTTTTAGTTCTGGATACCTCATCTCTATAAAATTGTAACTTGAAAAAATTTATATAACTTTATTTAATTTTATTTCTTTATGTGTTTTCAAGTTTGTTCATATATATTTATGTAAATATAGTATATTTTTTAAAAATAATCAACAGTATATTTATCTTTGAATTTGCAATACAAACTCAGAAAATAACAATGAATAAGCACACAAAAAGTAAGTAAAAAAAAAAAAAAAAAAAACTTTTATTCAAACAAATATATATTTTAACATACAGACGTATCATTTCTATTAAATCATTAATTAAAAAAAGTTGCTATAACTTTATTTAAATATATGTTCCTTTTATGATTTTCAAATATATTTTTGTAAATATAATGCACTTTTTAATATTAATAATAATATTAAATTAAATGAATAGTACAAACTCAGAGATTTATGAATAAACAGTCAAAAACACATAAAAAAATCTTTTATTGAAAGCTGTAAATAAAATAAAAATAATAATTTATGTAAATAAAAATTTATGTATACATAAATTTTCCTTATCAACCAGGAAAAGTTTGAAGTTTTTTTTTTTTTAAATCTATTTTAACTTACAATAATTATTTAATAAAATTTTAATTGCTGAATTATTATTAATTGTTTTAAAATAAATTCATTTAAACGGCCATTACCACAAGGTTCATCATTTAAAAATTCAATTTTTAATAAAATTAAATGATAAATTTGTTGCAGTTAGTGTTTGATTAGTCTGATTCAAAAATGTATATTAATTTTTATTAGAAAGCAATTTTTTACAGTTTTTTTTTTTTTTGTATAAACTGTTTACATTAACTACATCTGGCATAGGACATAATAAACTACCTCTATCCAGATTTTGAATGAACTGATAAGTGCTATTGAATTCTAAAGATGTAATCAAAACCAGTAATTTTGTGCGCCAATCACATGTTTTTTTTTTTTAGGGTTATTCGAGCACAATATCTAGATAATTTAGTTAATAGGAGTAAAAGATGCTGAACTTCATTGGTATAATCTGTAGAAAAATTAAATTAAAATCTTGAAAGTTTAAGGAATCTTTAAAATTATCTTCAGAATTTAAATCTTCTGAATTAATATTTTTTATAGTTAATGATCCATATTTATTTGAAACCAATGTCAGTGGGCCTGAATGGCCAAGGGACTAGCGCTCTGGCGCTCGGTGCCACAGGTTTAGGGTTCGAGTCCTGGCGGTGCCATGGATGTTTGTAGTGGTTCGGAATCCACTTTGCCGTAGGTCCCGGTGTCCTATGACTGTAAGAGCGTCACGGAGCAGAAGTCAGACTTCTGCCTACGGGCGCTTCATCAGAACAGAAGCTGCATCCCTCTTTCCATGAGGGATACGACAACAACCATTGTCAATGGTGGAAAATTTTGTATTCTTAATTTAGCCTCCATTTCATAAATTTGTTGAATTTATATTAAATATTGACTGCTTGCTAGCGTTCTATATTTACCAAAACAACCTTCTAAAGCATCTATTTGAATTTTATCCAGAAGAAAATATTTAAACTTTAGTTTATTTATACAATATCTTTCATTTGAATTAAAGCCCTTGATAATGTGTTTCTTTTGTAAATGATCCTGTTTTTCAATTTTATTCAAAAGTATATGCATATTCATGATTTTGAGCATGACAAATTGTTATTGCTGTAAAACGGCAGATATGTAACAAATTTAGTGTTACTCATAGTGCGTTACCGCGGTCGTGCTGTACTGCACTTCTATTGCGGTAACGCAATTTAGAATGCATTCCTTCAGCGGTCTATCTAAATAGGGGAATAAACAGTGTTTACTTTACTCCTAATCAGAATATTAGGATTATTAGTTATTAATATTTACTTCATTATTGCGGAAATCTCAAAGATTATCCTTGAAATTCATGTTTAGCTATGAACTCTGTGGCAACAATTACTTATTAAGTTTGATATTAACACTGACTTGTCCTTCTGATAACGGCGACTAGCAAAAAGTTAAAATGTTAAATATTTATAATGTAAAATCGTAGTCAATCATAGAACTACATTGTACAATTCTGTCTTATATTATAATCGATTATTAAAAAAATATTCGATTCTCAAAATTCTACATTATATGAATAATTCGATTATTTCCATCACTACTAAATGATTATCCACCACAAACATCATCATGATATTATATCGATATGACGATCAGAAACAGTTCTTAATTTTAGTGAATGTTTTAAAAGTATATGCATTGTGATTGTTATTGAGTTTTTATATTTTTATTAAAATGAAATCTATGGTGGTAAAAAAAAAAAAAAAAAAAAAGAGAGTGAGAGAACGAAAACATTTTTATGAACTGCAAACGTTATGCTTGGGATGTTACTGTCATTTTAAATTTGAAACTTGATTGTTTTTTGGAAAACTTTAAATTTCATCAAAACAATCCTGGAAATAATATCTTATTTATATTACATTTAGCTTTTGTGAATTATAAAATTTGTTGTTGAAAAAATCCCTTCAATTTCAGAATTTTTTTATTTCTCTTTTCAACAGAAATTAATGTCAATCTTGGCTTCTTGTCACTTGGTAAAGTGGTACAAGAGCTCAACAGGAAAAAGAAATTCATTTCTTACAGGGACTCAAAATTGACTAGACTTTTAAAGGGTAAATATACATTTCAAATTTCTGTTTTCTCTATAAACTACGAATAAAATTATTTGTAATATATCATAATTGGCTATATTTTTTGTATTCTTTCAATAGATTCTCTGCGGCAACAACTTCGCAATAATTTTTGCTTGTATTAGCAATGCTCGGAACAATTTAGATGAGAATTTGCATGCTCTGAAATTCATCAGTAACATGAGAGGTGTGAAGAGCATCGCAGTTCCAGTTAGTGATTCATATGATGTGCAAATTAAGAGACTAACAAACCAGGTATTTATAACAAAAATTTTCTGGTTATGAACATGCTAAATGTCAAATTTAGTGAAGAAGTGTCATTTTTAAAATACATTTTAGTAGTCTTTATAGTTTTTCACCACATTAAAGGTATTAAAGCGAGCTAATTAATAGGAATTAAAAGAATACTTTGGAGAAATAATGCTATTTCTGAAACAGTGTGTATGATCATTGAATCTTTGATTTTCGTTAAAAACTGAATTGTACTTGCACACTGCGTGGTAGCGATAATACAATACCAAGAAGGTCAGAAAAGAAGCAAATTGCAAGGTAGATGCAATTCACCGAGTTATGTAAATGATCCGAAATGCGCAGTTTTTCTGCGCAGGATGAGGATAATATAAAGAATCAGATTTAGGCGACCGTCGTGCCGCTCTATTGAGGAGGCAAACAAATTGCAGAATGGCCTCGTCGACGGAGATATTTCCAACAAACGAGTTCAGGAGGGGTTGGACGCTGAAGAGCAGATTGGCAGATCTGCAGTGGGCAACAACCTACACATGTCACAGTGCACCAGTTGTGGCTAAGATGGTTAGAAGAAGAGAATATTCCACATTCTTGGGGTGCCGGTTTGTCTTGTGGGACGTCAGCACTCAATCGACCCATCTGACGGCAAGCGTCGGCGTGCCAGCAGTCCATTTCCAGCACCTGAATGCTCCTATATCTACCTGAACAATGAATTATCCACCGATTAGTCACCAGTGACTTGTACTCATGGTTCCTTGTCTGCTTGATAACACCAACATCTCGATTGTAATGCTGTCGGATTAGAGCCACATGGACAACGAAATGGAGCAGAGTAGTGTACTCCGACAACTCATACTTAGCAAGAATTTAATTTCTTGTTGTATTAAAATCATTAATGAAATGAGTAGCCTATTTTTAAAACAATTTTTCATCTAATGTAAAATTAAAAATATGTTTCTCTAAGTTATTTACGAAATTGGTTTTGGCTAATGTTAAAAAATAATACATTTGGCATAAATATGTTTATTGGGAGAAGAATCAGTATCTTTAATGCTTTTAGAATTAAAATTGGAACTAGTTATGCATTAGAAAGAAATTTATGATTTTGAAATTCGTATTCTCAAATATTTCGTTTATTGAAAGTGATACAATTTTCATCAGTAATAAGTAGTTATACGCCCTTTAACACTTCATTCCTAACAGTTTGGAAACTACTGACATAGGTCCTCATTGAGAAGCATATGAGAAAGACATGCAGGATTGAAGTATGTTACAAAGTATGTTCTTGAAATGCTATTAATTTTGACATTGCAACGCAATTGAATACCTTTTAGACAATTAGACGACTTCGAACAGTATCGAATATTTGGAATGCGTTATGGTGCGGGATATATCATGCAATATTTCACCATATGGACACGGCTGTCCAAAATTGTCGGTAACAATGGTTATTGCCTATTGGGCATATTCAAAATGGAGGCCAAATTGCAGGAATATGAAGATGACTAGATGGGCTGATTGTGTGAACTTTCAAGTATGGATGGCGTTCTACGATCTTACAACTTACTGCAATTTCTTCCATACCACTTAGTACCTTCTGATATTTCATAGGGCGTGAATCAGAGTCATTAAGATGTCTGCCAAAACCCATATGGACTAGTGTCATGTCCAGTCGTTAAGATAGCCAGTAGAGGGACATCATATAGTGTTCAGTAATGAATACTGCTTCAAACTTACGTCCGTGTGGAAGATGGGCCAGTTCTTCCAAGCAGACTTTGTTTTGCAGAGACATATAGCTCTTGGTCTAATGTTAAACGATTTTATCTCCTACCATAACATATCTCCCCTAATAGTCTTTGCGTGCATTTTTAATAAGTCAACAATTTGCTGAAGCTTGCAGTTCTTTTATGTTACCATTCATGAAAAGCCATCTTTACGCTATTTTTCAACCTTTCAATATGCTATTGCCCTGCCCTATATAATTCGCATATGTTTAGATTGTCTCCGTATTGTTCAAATTCATCTTTGGTCAGCAAGGTCACTAGACCTTTCATCAGTTGAACAGGTATTGAATATGGTAGATACAAGATGTGTCAGAGAGTCAATGTAAAACTTACTCTACTTGAGTTGGAAGTATGAAATGTAATGTGAAAGGAAATTAATAATGATGGAATACATGAGCTGTTGATGAACGTATGAATGATTCGTACGAGAGCGGAGATTAGAAAAAGAATTTTTGATAACAGTATAGTGACAAAAGAATAGATTAATAGAATATTTTGAAGTTATTATGTTTAGAATTGATTACTTTCTTTCCTTTATATTTCCGTTTTTATTCACTACCAAAAAATTAGTTTAGTTTGGTTATTTGATATTTAATTTATAGTAAATGTCGAATAATTAAATAAATTATAATTTTTCATATTATTTTACTTAATTTATAAATTTATTATTTTATTTTAGTACAGGAATTTCTTAAATTTCTTTTTTTATTCTTATATGAACTCTGCATAATTATGAAGGAAACTTCAATAGATTTTATTTTAAAGTGTACTAATAAATGTTAAAATATTTTTATAATAATGTTAGAATATTTTACAGTGAAATATTCTAAAATTAATATTATTGGAAACAGTTCACATTAACATCTAAAGATTTCCTCTAAATTTTTTATTTTTAGATTGATTTTCTTACAAAAAAATTTGGAAAAGTTGAGGGATGAAGAAAATACTAAGCTGAGAGGAAAAAGTGAGAAATTGTACGACGATTACCGTAAAATAGGTAACGCACATCAGACATATATGAAGGTAAGGATTTATTAATGAGCAGCGGCTGTGAATCTTTTCATTATTATTATTAAAATTATTAATTATGAATTTACTGTCTGTTTCAGAAACAGGAGAAATACTTGGACTTAGTGAAAACAATTTCTCTTATCTATCAAAAATTTCGTAAGTTTTTCCTTTTTCTCCTCTAATTAAAAATGGAATAAATTATGTTCCTGGTCAATTCATTAGGAATTGCATTTTATTTGTGATTAAAATCATATTCAAATCGCACTTAAAATGAGACAGAATTGTAGATGGAAGATGCAATCAAACTGTTGTCATGGCATGAAATAAATATTGGCTTTTTTTTTTTTTTCATTAGTGAGATAGAAGAGGAGAAAAAAATAGCAGGCTAATAATACATTTTTATCCCTTGACGAATTTTATGATGTGAGTTAAAAAACTTGTTGAAATCCTATGCCAGTTTTCCCGTCAACACATACCAAACTCATATTATTGGTTTCATAACTTTTGTATCACTCTTAATCAAGACTTATTTAATCAATTGGCAATATTAAAAAAAAAAATTTCATATGTTGCCTGTAAGCAATGTATTAAGCAATGTACCCAGCTATCTCTGTTTTGAATTTTGTATACTAAATACGACATCAAGAAGTCCTCCCTCCATAAAAGTCAGTCTTAGTATGAGGATTAAAGTTTCCAAAATATTGTATTGTAGCATAAGAGCATCTGATTGAGAATCAATCATTTTTGAAGAATCAGTACAAAACATAAATGCTGTTTGAAAAAGAAGTACTATATAGAGATACAGCATATGAGAAAAAAAATGTAAATTTAGAATGTATATTCAGTATATTCTGTATCACTGACATGTCTTGTCTCGTATATATATATATATATATATATCATGCGTGCTTGCGTGGAAGATTGAAATAAGTAACACTATCAAAACATATTACTTGATATTTTATTTTTCCATCATTGGCACGTGCATTTTCTAAATATTTTTTATTTGAAGTTGTTCTTAAAGATACATTTTCTGCCATAGAATGCAAAAGTTCTCTTATTTGATATTCAACTAATAAATCCACTTTGAGGTGGGTAATTAATATTACATTAGTGGTATCACTAAACTTTTAAGATGGCCATATAATCAACATTTTTAAGAACTGACATTGGAAGAAATAAACAGTCTTTTAAAAGGAAATACTGTGATAACATACATCTAAAAATCGGTGTAAAATGCTGTTGTAGAACTTATTGCATAATCAATCTGATAATTGAAGAATCTATTTCAATTATAAATGCAATTTTTATCAATTTACATTACATAAAAATCCCTGTTAAACTACATTTGTCAATGATACCGAAATATAATTTGAAGAGAAATTTTAATTTATCTGCCTCATTCAATCAGTTTTACAGTATTCTTTTACAGTAGCATTTATACTCAGGTGATAAAAATCAATTTTTTTTTAGTGAAATCAAAATTACTTGTACCATGTAATATGTTCATTGAATGTTGCCCTCTTCTTTTTAGAGTTTTTATACGAGTTAACTGGAAGAGTAAGCTTTTATATTATGAGTAAAAGTGTTGAATCTACAGATTTGGGCTTATGTATCTATGTGAAAAGCCTCTAAAAAGTACTTAGAATACAAAATAAACATCATTAACAACTATTTAAATGTGCACTGACAGTTAATTTATGTTAAAATGTGTTATAAAAAATCATGATTTATCAAATATATATTTTTATTAATAATAATGTTATAAGTTAATGAAATTTATCTTATTGCATACTAATGCATTTGTAACATCAAATACATTTAATTTTTTTATGTGTTACCTCACTTTGAGTCAACTATGTGTTTATTTCTATGAGTACTTGTATTGCTTTTGAGAAATATTTTATGCCAATATTATTTATTTACTGTTAATTACAGGTCTCTGATAGATGAACTAAAGGATTCCGCTTCACCACTTATTAACGAAAATTTACAAAATTTAATGGACAGAATCGAGAGAACTTTGGATGGCCTTCAATCACTAACAGTATGTTAATTTAAAACATATATGTTTATTTTAATAAGAAGAATAACCTTGAGAACAATTTTAAATTTAGTTAAGTGTATTTCGAATTCAAATACATTGTGAATATGTGTATCTAAAAAGGAAAATTTTTCTATGGGACAGACCATTTGTATGAGCTAATATTAATGAGCTGTTAATAAATTTATAGATTAAGATCAGGATCTCCAAATTTTTGTACAAGAATCACACTAATTCTTCCCAAAACGCTGAAAATTGAGAAATTGAAAAATACTTTGAGCTGGTTCAAACCTTACTAACATAGTAGTAACTTTTCACAAACAAAAGATGAACAAATTTTATTTTTAGAACAAGTTTTCATCGAACCATAAGGCCAATGTATGCACCGAAAATAAAACACACTTTTATAATATTGGTAAAGATTTACATTCGTATTATAATGAGTTTGACATTCAATTTGAATTGCATTTACAATGTAATTGCATTGTAAGTGCATGTGATTTTTATTATTGGTCTTACATTTGAAAAAAAAATATATGTTAAGTTGCAAAATTTGCATCTCTTGTTCCACATTTAGAATAAAATATTTTAATGAAATAGCTACAAAAATCTGCTACAGATTGAAATTAAATGATAAGCCTTTATAATATATATATATATATATATATATATAATTGACACAGGTAAACTTATTCCAAAACTGCAAAGGAATGTCAGCAAAAACTCACAACCACATAAACTTAACTGATTATTATTGCAATATTTATTTTTATTCATAAATACAGGTTTATATCTGTCAGTTATCACATTTCTTTTTCCCCCTAGTAGATTATTTGTATCATTAAAAAAATAAACTGAAAGTGCCAGGTCTACTGCAAGACATATCCAGCATATAATCCCAAGGCATAGTTTGAAGATACTTGCTTTATTTAAATAGTTACTACATACGACCGATGGTTAATACATATTTTAATAATTACTACAGCCAACTTATTTTCTATTCAAAATTCATGGTATATCAAAATAATCAGCCCTTTTTTTAAAAATATTAATGTGCCTCTTCTTTCAATTATGTATATCCCGAACAATTCACATACAGGTAATGAGGGGAGAATATTTCAAGGACACTACCCCCTTATTTTATGCATCATATGGGAGAAAATATAGTGAACTTCCAGTAGTAGCAGTCAGATGATTTTGCACGCTTCACAATTGTCATTTAATCTCTTTGTTTCTGAAAACAATGATTGCAACGGGCGCCACAGGTGATTTAAACCTGATTCTTCTTGCACGCTAGTTGTGAATGTTATGATATAATTCTTTAGATTTGATCCCCTGATAGTTTCATCTTTTTTTTTCTGGAGAATTTATTCACATAAAACAGTTAATTAATTTCAACATATTTTATGCCTTTCACAATTTCGGATTCAGTGCTCCAAAATCACACGCACACACACAAAAGCTAATGAGGAGAATAAATTGCTTATTTAACTATATCTTATTCCTCTATATTTGAAAGAGTAAAAGAATTGTTTGAAAATTTACATCCATCAGCTACTTGTGTCATGATTATGTGTGCAACTTACAGAAAATCCAGGGAAATAAAGTTTTATTTCTACCTTTAAATGCCCAATGATATATTCGTGTCTGCTTTTTTGTATAATGGAATAAACTTCCAAAATTTTCAAATAATAAATGTGTCCATGGGAGTTTTAAATTTAGCTAGACACTTTTTAAAATTTATCTTTCTTCTCAATATTTTTTTAGGGTGATGACAGAAATACACACTACATGAAATCGCAGATGAGAAGGATTAAAGCAAAATTAGTGACCTTGCAGACAGAGATAAAAACATGAACCTATAGATGTTGAGCAACCAATTAATATATAACAAAAATTAAAGGGGTAATGGAATATTCTATTAATGTCAAGGTGAATAAAATGAAAGCCATCTCAAAAGATTTCCCCAGAGAAAAATGTGCCAATACCAATTCCTAGAAAGGACCATTTGAAACCTAAAGAGCCTGTAGAAGTAAGTCAAAACCTTTTAAACTTAAAAATTTCTTTTAGTTAAACCTCTTAATGAGCTTCAAACTTGTCATTCAACATTGTTATCTCTTTATGGTTGGCATCATATATCATGTAAATAAATAGTAAAATTGAGTCACAAAAGTTAACTTCTTTGTTGTTTATGCATCTCATTACTTTCAGCAGTATTATTGTGCTTCTGATTATTTCTTTTCCTCTCATAATTTTTCAGTAAATTTTATCATATTGGGATGAATTGTTTTCTTTTCTTCCAATTTGAACGACATTTCCATCATGTTAGTTATTTCTTTTACCAATACTCACAAAATAATAAGTATTGGTTCCGTACAGTTAAACATTGCCAAATTTGGTCAATGTTTGGTATACAAACTACAAGGAATCACCTAAGGCTATTTTCACGTTTAAGCTTTTCTAGTATCTGGTCGATTACAGAAATAGATTTGAGTAGTGGTTGTTTCGAAGCATCAGATTATGTTATCCTTCCATTGAACTAATTTTTTTTAAATAGTGAAATCTTACACTTCCAACTAGTTGCATAAGTGTGTATAAATTTTCCTCACATGCAACACAAATGTAAATGTATCATCAATAGAAAGGTTCCAATGAAGTCATTTTCTCCTTTTTTTCTTTCTTTTCCTCTTATATATTTACAGATATCCTTGATGCACCCTGGGAGCTGAATCTGCTGTAAAATTTGCGTATGGAGAGAACTTCAAGTCAAGTGCCTAAACTTAAAGGAAGGGGGAGAGATTTTTGTACTTAAAATTATACCTTTTCTGATAGCTTCAGATGGTACAGCAGTACAATTTAAATATTTAGTTCTTGTTTATAGATAAAGTAAGTAATAAAATCGCTTACAATTAAGTAGTTTCATCTAGTGACTTTTATCTTTTAAGAACAAAGTGGAATTGTCAATATATGTACATGTATGTATTTCATTATGTAACTTTTAAACATCGTAATTATTGTATAAAGGTTAAATTATGCCTCATACTAGTAATACACTCATGTCCATAAATTAAGGATAATTCAGAATCACACAGAAATTGAACTCTAAAATAAAAATTTCACCTGTAGAATTATCACACACATCTTGAAGAAGAATATGCAAATTATAGGAAACCATCAGATGGCGCGGATAGTACGTCACAATGACGAGAGTGTAAGAGATGGGTATATAAGGAATGGTGGCAAAGAAGTAAAATTGTTCACAAGAGCTTTAAAGACTTTCAGTGCAATAACCGCATAGTTATGGCACAAATGAAGCATTTGGATGATTTTTTACGTGGTAGAATTATCGGATGACTGGAATGTGGACGTACCCAGCTGGAAGTATCCGAGGAACTTGGAATCGCCCAGAGTGTCATCTCCAGGCTTTGGCAACGATTCCAAGATGATGGTAATGTGAGTAGATGTTACAGCACAAGTCGCCCCCGAGTTACAACGCCGAATGAGGACCGGTATTTAGCAGTTACTGCCAAAAGAAACAGAAGGAGCACAGCATCAGACCTGTCTCGTCAGCTCTCTTCAGCTACCGGTACGACAGTTTCAAGTCAGACCGTGTACAGACGCTTAGGGCACATTGGTCTATATGCTCGTAGGCCTGTCAGATGTGTTCCACTTACCGCAACTCACTGTCGCCTGCGATTAACCTGGAGTAGAGAGCATGCATTGTGGACACCGCAACAGTGGTCTTGTGTGATGTTTTCCGACGAGTCCAGGTTTAGTTTGCAGTCTGATTCTCGCTGGACTTTCATATGGTGAGCGCCAGGTACCCGTTACCACCAAGAGAACACCATTGAACGACACCGTTACGGTGGTAAGGATGGCTCGTTTGAGGAGGAATTATTCTTGGTTCCAAAACTGACCTGCATGTTCAGAGTGTAACGATGACAGTCCACATCTATCGGGATGTCATTCTGGAACAACATGTACGTTTGTTTCGGGGCGCCATGGGTGCTAAATTTCTGTTTATGGATGACAACGCCCGTCTTCACCGTGCAAACATTGTAGACTGCCTTCAATTGGAGGATATCACCCGTATGGATTGGCCAGCATACTCACCGGACTTGAATCCAATAGAGCATGTGTGGGATATGCTTGGCCGACGAATTGAAGCCCGTCAACCCCCTCCCACCTGTTAACCGGAACTTCAGAGGGCATTGCTTGACGAGTGGTGTAATATTCCCAAGATCAGATTGATAATTTGATACTCAGCATGCCTATTCGTTGTAAGGCCTGTATTGCGTCGTCCGGGAGACATACTCCATATTAACCATCATACTAACCATGTTATACTTTTTTTTTTGTAAATAGGTTCTTTTTTAAATTTGCTCCAGGGAGTAAAAATCACAATTTTTATTAATTATGTCAAACATATAGCATCTTTTTTGCTCTTTACCTTTTGTTTAATAAATAGACTTTACAAATAAGTCAAATTTGTTTTGCTTCTGTTTCTTTCTTTGCCTGAACTTCATTATCCTTAATTTATGGACATGAGTGTAGTAGGTTTGGTATTGTTCTTTCTGCTTTTAAAGTTATTTTATTATACTAAAAATACTTTCAATATCTAATGTCTTCATTGTTTATGATTGCCAAGAAAAAGGTTTCAGGCTTTTATTTTTTTAAATTGGTTTTAATTTCAGAAAACAGTATCAAATGCGATGAGACCCTTCGTTCTTGACGGATTGCTACAAGCCGAATGCGATACCGTGGATGGAGAGATAGAACATTATAAAACTAAGGTTTTTGAGTTAGAAGAATATATCTACTCACAGTTTCCTGATGTAAGTATAATGAAAATATAATGTTTTTTTAGGGGGGGCTATTGAAAATTTACAAAGAATATATTAAACAAAAATTTTTCTAAGAGAAATTTTTTATAGTTCTTTGAGCCTAAAAATTTTGGATTAGAGGATAAATGGAAATATTCCATATGCATTAAAGAAAAAGAACAAATCTATTGCAATAAAATTAAAGCTATGATTTACCCACTAATTCGCGTTTTCCCACAAGAATGCTCGCTTCGCTGAATTTTCCATTTCATGTCAGGACGCGGTCTCGCTTACTGACTTGTTTTTCGGATCTTGTGAGCTACTTATTATTTCAAGTAATTTTATTTTTAACAATCTAACTTACAGTGCCTAGTAAACATAAAAACACATCATTATCAATGAACAAATCAGCCAACAAGGACGAATTAATTTATTCGGACCCACAAAGATAAAATATCTCCAACCTGCAGTTTGAGGTATAATTTCAGACGTTACTAGGAACAGCTAACCCCACTGAACTAGATAGCCGATATACTGATCAGATTGCACTTATATTAAGCATTTGCTTAAGTACTCTAAAAACGACCACAGAGCAAGCCCTGGAAAATACATGATTTCAAATAATGTATTTCTTAATATTGTGTTTATAAAAAGGAATCATTTGGCCAGCTCAGCTATATTAAGTAAATTCTAATGTTGACTATGTGAATCTAAAAATTGATAAACTAATAACTCATTTGTCCATAATTTCATCACAACTCAGTTGATTGTGTGAGTGTTTTCTTGTGTGGCAGAAAATGTGAAGCATTTTTCCTTGAGAGTGTGTAAGGTAAGGTAAATTTTCATTCCTTTCCTTCTCACCTTCATAACTTGTATGAAACAAACGAAAAAGAATTAGGTATTTGACTGAAGAGCGGCATAAAAGGGAAGTCTCTAAATAGTTCAAATAAAATGGTTCCCATCATTGGAGGCTTCTCCTTCAAAGTGAGTTTAGCATATCAGGATAGAGGCTTCATATAGTGTATAGAGGCTTCTCCTTCAAGTGAATTTTTTTCTTTTATTATTATGAATATTGTCGCCCAAAAAATGTAGAAAATTCCATAGAGACTAAATGAAGTAATTATTGCCATTAACTTTTTGTGGTGTCACTAACATTTTATTTTGTATTTTCTATTGTGTTTGTATTGCAGGATGCAGATGCGGAGTCACCCGAGATGGAATACCTTAAAAATTGTATTCTGAAACTTGAATTTGAACTTGAGCAAACCAAGCAAGCATTATCTGCGAAAAAAGGTTTGCATTTAATTCTCATTCAATTGTTACTGTTTCATTGCTTTTATCAAACATGTTACTTTATTCTGCGAATTTTCTTATTCCAGGTCCCAAATCCTGCCTTCTCTTAGGAAAGTTTAAATCTGCAAGAGAAGCCAGACCTTATGTGGCACATTTATTTAACAAGGTATTTTAAATATCAAAAATTCATTTTACTGACTATTGTAAAAATTTTTTATGTATTATAGTGAAATTAAAGCTAAAATTTAAATCTTATTTTTAACACGATCGCTGTGCACTCCAAATTAATAGATTTTACTCAAAAAGTTAGAGTTACTCTAAAAGTAATCCAGAAAATTTTTATTTATGAATTATTAATTGGTAAATAGGAGGAGATGCAAAACAAGACAAAAATTCTGGAGCTCTATTTAAGGGTTATGGTAGTATTTCAATCATTTCTCTAATGGTTATTTAAAATAATATACCATTTCTTGTTGTTTTAAATTTTTTTTTTTAAGTTTGTGGGTCTCGTGTTCTAGTTGTGTGTACTACAAACAACTCGTTAACGGATGATGAAATGAGGACTGTACCATCCGGAAGGACTTTTAGGGTAACTGAACTGCATTTGTGTGGCGTAGGGGAATCAGAAAACCCTTTCCAGGTAGCCTGACTGTCTATGCAAGATGCTTTATTTGTATTGTCACAATTGAGTCTCCTTTCTGAAAGCAGTGACTACAACAATGTGGCCAGTGGATTCGAACCTCAGATCTCCTCCATTCCAGCTGTACACATTGCTAATGGGCCATAAGGTTGGCCAGTAACATAACAGTGAATTGCATTTTTGAAAAGATTTATTTTTATGTATCCTCTTATTGAAATTTTCATTTTACACAACTATAGATGTAAAAGTATAAATTCTGAGAAGACTTTCCTGAAATTTAACTCTTCCATAAAAATTTTAGAGAAAAACAATTAAAAATTTATGTCCTTTTCCAGTATTTATGCAGATATAAATGCAATATTCAGCTTTGAAATTTAATAAGTTTTATCATATTTATTTAAAATTTTAATATAAAATGATAATATAAATCCCCAAAAAACCATGCTTTGCTCAATTCATGGCCTAGTCCTAGTGGCAGCATGCTCAGTTAGGGGAATCCTCAAGTTCGAATCTGCTGATGGTGTTTGTGACAGTCACTATTTTCGGAAATGAAAAGCTGAGGCTTGTTAAAGTACCTTGCATCGATAATCAGGCAGCCTGGTGGATTTTCTTGTTTTTCTACAATAGAACATGCAAATATCTTAACTTTATTCCCCGTTGGCAGGCTGTTTGTGGCATACATAGTGGAACATATGGTCCACTTAAAATGCAGTAATGCAATAAAATGTAATTGGTATAGAAAGTCTTAATGCTTTTCTTCTAAACCAACCCATATTATGTATAAGATATCGTTCATTATATCTGTCATCACATACAATATACGAATATCAGCTGCAACTAAAATTACATTGATACTCATTTCTTCCTATAGATATCATATAAACTGAAATGCATAATATAAATTTAAAACTCCATAATAAACAGAGGATAGAGGGTGTCATAGTCTTATGTAAAGGGAAAAGTAAGGAAATGAATTGGTTCTTCGCAATATATCAGAGAAAGAAAATGACTGTGTAGTAGACACATATCTACAAAAATATATCATTTGTATGATATCTAAGACAACTTTGTTTTGGATATAGTAGTACCCAAAACTAATAAAAGAATTAATAAAAGAAATTTATGGAAATGAGGATCATT
Organism: Caerostris extrusa; assembly: GCA_021605095.1. Taxonomy (NCBI): domain Eukaryota; kingdom Metazoa; phylum Arthropoda; class Arachnida; order Araneae; family Araneidae; genus Caerostris; species Caerostris extrusa. The sequence goes on from BPLR01006255.1 coordinate 56,002, forward strand.
TAAACAAGTTTTAAATACCAGATATGAGGAGAAAATCTTATCATTTGGAAAGGATCTCGTAGCTGTTGACAAGTGCCTAAAGATGATATTTGCAGTTAAATCTTTGTAATCTTAGATGTTAGGAATGGATTGTTCGATTACTAACTATTTATACCAGAAAAATATAATAGTAGTAGCAACTTATCTACTAAATTTGCCAGCATTCCTTACAATTTAAAAAAGTATAGAAGAACTTTATTATTGTAAAAGCTAAAATGAGGAGGAAAGCTAAATTGAAAGTTAAGTTTCCAGAATGCTTGTAGATTATGATTTTACTGTATTGCCTAAAGCCGACAGTTGTTTTAATACCAGTAAAGGGGAAAATCTAACATTTTAGAAATAAAACGGAAACTTCATATAATTTACGATGTCTGCAGTAAAAGTGTTAACCAGACATGTGAAGAACTGATGATCTTAGATTCGGTAAAGAGGCGAGGGGAATTAATATGATTAAGTTAAATTATCTACATAAACCAAATTGCATAAGAAAATACTATTAACAATTTTGTTATATTATATTATTTTTATGATGTTAAATTTTTACTGAATAGATCGATCTTTTAGTTGATACAATATCTCACAATATATAAAGATTTTTTTCATTATGCAATACTTAAAAGTATTTTGAATAATTTTACACAATATAATTGCTATGTTTTGTAGATTGAGAAATAAGTGTGAATTGAATTTTGAAAAATTTTTTTTTGTTCATAATTTATTGAGGTTTCTTTTCTTTATTAATTTGTATAGTGCTTTGAATTTTGAAAAGTCATTAAAATATCCAAGAATTAATCAAAGACAATTAAAATTTTGAATTGTTTAATAAGTACCAATTATCTAAAATGATTATTATCAATATATATTTAATGTAAATCATTGTAGTTCATAGATACAGAGATAAAAAATGCTTCGAACCAAGTTCTTTATGATGCACAGTTAAAAAGGCTAGAACACATGAACACGAAGTGCAGATGCTGACTGGGGATGTTAGGAGACTTGAACATGAAATCGCTACGAGCCGAGTACGTCACTACAAGGAAGTGGAAGACGCGCAATTACAGTATGAAGACATGGTACTTTTCTTAATAAGAAGCTTTTCTCTTTGTATTTATCCTTCATAATTTTTTAATTAAAGTTATTTAAAATAAGTTTCATTAAAAATATTAGATTGTTCCATTGTCGATTATGTTAGTTCATATTAAAAGCGATTTAAACAAAATCAAACAATTTGAAAGAGATAGTGAGTTATTACTTATGTAAAATATTATTTTAATTATGCTAATTTTTACTGAATAAATCAAACTTTTAGTTGATGCAATATCTCCTATTAATATAAAACTAACTCTTAAAAATGGCACATAATGGTGAAATTTGGATAACGCGTTTATATTTAAAAAAAAGCCAATTATTTATAATTCAACTGTTGGTTTTTGAGGGGTGATTTTTCCCCCTCAACTAGTGTAATTGTTAAGTAAAATTTTAATAAGGTAAACATTATTCTTGTATAAAAATAATATTATAAATTTGAATAATTGTCACTGATGTATATTTTGTTACATTTAGTCATTTAGAAACATCAGTGGATTAAGAATTCTCTCCATAACATCCACAGATGTTCTGTTTTATTTCCGCAGTATCCGTTTTTAAAATGCAGTTAAGAATATTCATTTAATCAGGTTGTATTTCACATATAATATAAATGAGAATGCATTATTACATAACATACATTTTAGGTATATACGATTGAACACGTATTTAGTCTATGAACGTCCATTAAGAAACTAAACTTTCACATAGACTTCCCATTCCCTTCTGATTATAAAACGCAATGTAATAAATGTGAAAATTTTTGCCACTAAATACTTTTCTTCTTAAAAATCAATAAATCATAATTAGTCAATTGTCTTGTTTGCATCGTAGTGGTGATTAAAATTTTATTATTTCATCGAATTCTTATTTTGATAAATTATAATATCCACTATCATTTTAAATTCTCATTTTATACATATTATAAACATTAATTTAATTAGAGTTTTGTAGGAGTGTGTAATTGTGTAAAACATATATAAATTTAAATTTAATTTAATATAGATATCTGTATTAGCCATCACATGTAGCACTATTAGAGTAAAACATTTGCCAACAACAGATTGAAGGTTTTTTTGTCTCATATGGGAGGAATAATCGCTTTGATATAAAGAACTATTTATATTAGTCATGTATTTGACATAATATGAGAGAGGAATCTTACACTTGTGATTTTAATAAAAAAACCCATATAACCTTTTTATGGAATAGGAGAAAACAGCTTGTTAGTGTGGATCTAATATAAATAAAATTAAGATTCATTTTTTCGTTTATTTTCCTTTTTAAAACTGTTAAATAGAATTGGTATTGATAATTTTTAAATTTATAAAGAAAAAATCAGAGTTTTTGAAGCATTATTCATTTAGACAGCTAATTTATCATTATTAATGACAATTTTAGAGTAAAATTTCATTCATAGTCTAGATTATAATACCTCATTATATACACTACTGGCCATTAAAATTGCTACACCAAGAAGGCGACAAGCTACAGACATAACAGCAGGAAGAAGGTGCTGTGCTATGCAAATGATTAGCTTTTCAGCGCATTCAAACAAAACAGGCGCCGGTAGCAACACCTACAATGTGTTTAAATCAAGAAATTGTGCTGCCGATTTCTCATACACAAAATTGCATTTGAACGTTGTTGCCAGGTAAAAAGTTGTGATGACTCGTGTAAGAAGCAGAAAGGCGTACCAGCCCTTTTTTTTCATTTTGATGAAGGTCGAATTGTAGCATACCGAGATTGCGATTTATCGTATCGCAGTATTGCTGCTCGCGTCGTCGAGATCCAATGACTGTTAGCAGAATATGGAATCGATGGGTTCAGGACGGTAATACGGAATGGATCTCAACGGCCCCCTATCACTAGCAGCCGAGAAGACAGCCGCATGGCCTTAATGGATCGTGCAGCCACATCACGATCCCTGAATCAAGAATTGGGGTCGTTTACAAGACAACAATTGTCTGCACGAACAGTTCGATGACTTTTGCAGCAGCATGGGCTCTCAGCTCGGAGACCATTGGTGCTGTTACCCTTGACAGGAGCGTCTTCAATGATGTGATCAACGACGTACCTGGGCGCACGAATGACGAGACGTTTTTTCAGATGAATCCAGGTCTGTTTACAGCATCAAGATTGTCGCATCCGTGTTTGGCGGCGTCGTGGTGAACGCACATTGGCAGCGTACATTCGTCATCGTCATACTGGCCCATCACCTGGCGTGATGGTATGGGGTGCTATTAGATACACGTCTCGATCACCTCTTTTTTTCGCATTGACGGCACGTTGCATTTCTGGTGTGTTATGACCCGTGGCTCTACCTTTTTATTCGAGCTCTGCGAAACCCTACGTTTCAGCAGGATAATGCAAGGCCGCATGTTGCCGGTATTGTACGGGCCTTCTTTGATACGGAAAATGTTCGGCTGTTGGCCTGCCCTGCACGTTCACTAGATCCCTCGGCAATAGAAAACGTCTGGTCCATGGTTGCCAAGTGTCACCATACGCCAGTCACTACGGTTAATGAGCTGTGGCATCGTGTTGAAGCTGTGTGGTCATCTATACATGCACATGCCATCCAATCTCTGTTTGACTCAATGCCCAGGCATATAAGTGCTGTTATTACTGCCACAGGTGATTATTCTGGGTACTGATTTCTCAGGATCTATGCACCCAAATTTCTTGAAAATGTAATCAATTGTTATTTCTAGTATAATATATTTGTCCAATAAATATCATTTTGTTATCTGCATTTATTCCTGGTGTAGCAATTTTAATGACTAGTAGTATATGTGCTAAAAGTGTTTTTTATTAAATTAAGTGCCTTTCATATGCAAATTGTTCCTTCTTAAAATAATATTTCCTCATTTGATTTGTTTTCAATTTTCTCTACCCAAAATATCATTAGGTAATGACTGTATTGATGGCAAATCAAGATAGTTTGGATGCTGGAGGAGATCCAGAACTTCAGGCTCAAATAGACAACCAGGTACCCTTTACCCATATAAACTAACTATTACTACTTATAAGTAATGCTAGTACTACTTAGTAATAATTTTTACGAATTGCTTTACATGCAATTTTTTTCCTAATACATAAGTTTCTTTTTTATTTTCAATTGGTCATTTTTCAAATTTTTATCTTTCCTAAAACTTACGAAGACTCAATCACTTTGTGATAAAATACCTGTATGAGCTCTGTTGGATATGCTCTAGGTTTTGCATATTATAATTAAAAAAACTTTCATTTCGATCATTTGATGGGCCACTTTGATATTTTTTTTTGTATGTCTGTGGAATCATTAACGTATGCCATTAATAGGCCACCGATGGGCTATAATGAGGAGAGCCTTAATTTTCAGGAGGCTTTAAGGAGTAATTCTCTTGCATTTGCTTGTGGCATGGAAGAAAACTGGAATGGAATTTTCACCGACTAGAGTGTTGATATGAGATACTTCACACTTTCCATAATCGCTATGCAATCTCTTCGTTTCTGAAAGAAGTGACTGCAATGCATGCTACGACAGATTCAACCCTGAGATTTCTATGTGTTATGAGTCTATTATCACTGGACCCTGAATCAGAATTTTGTAAGATTTTGTAAAGATTTAAATAAATTTTTAGATCCATTTTTAGCATGAAAGCATTAACCTTAAGTAAGACAGATGAGATATCCAGTTTTGTTTACTTTGTTTATATATTACGTCTTTTCATGCCATTGGATTTTATCTAAAACGAAAAATTCGAAATCATGCATTATAATAAGGAAAATTTTAAAAGGCTGTAAACTATGTATGATGTATTTTTTTAATTAGTCTCAGCATATTGAAGAGTCTTGCACAATGTTTTTCAATGCAAAAAAGACTAATATTATTTATACATCTAGAGAGAAACATTGGAAAAGTTAATTGAAGTCCATGAAAATCAGCAAGCAAAAATGAGGGAAATTTCAAATTTGCAGAAGGTATGTACAGCTTTATGCCTTTTCTATGATTTTTGATTACAGTTTATAGCATTTTTATTAGAGTGTCTTAGAAATTATGCTGATGATAGCTCTTTATTGTGAGTAGACTGCAAAGAAAACTTATACTTTGAGCTACAAATTTTACTGTTTTCAAATGTATAATAGATATGGAGATTCTTCAATTTATATTCGAAATAATTTTGTAGTCTTGTTTAGTTTACTGTTTTAACTAAGAAGAAAAACTTTTAGACTTAATCACATAACATACATACATTTACACACACAACAAAGTTATAATTAAAAAATACATATGTTTAGTTTTAAACTCTTTTAAATCTTGAAGAGATTTGAAATAAGATTTTAAGTAAAAAACATACTTGTTAAATCTCAAATATGGGGACAGATATATAATTTCTATAAGTAAATAAAAATATAATGTGACTTTTTGTTCATTTTTACAGCAATTGTTAAAAGCTTTAGATGAACAGAAAAACCTGATGAAGACGAGGAATTTGGGAATGGTTCATTCAACCAGCTATTGAGGTATAGTAATAAATACATAATTGCAATGAAAATTCTGCAAATATTTCTATAAAATATTTAACTGCGTTATAAGAAAAGCAATGAATTATCACATGCTAAATTTTTATTCAGCTTGCTTCCTAATGTCATAAAAATTCAAACTACAAATTTTTTTGAAAATACCGAAAATCAGCTGATATAAATAAGCATATGTATTCTCTGTGATAAAAATTAGCACATCTAGAAGGAATTGCCCGAATCAATTAAAACTTTACAAGCAAGTTTTTAATGTACAAAAATAATGTAGTAAGTACAAAATAAAACAAAAAGATTATTTTTGCAGGAAAACTCACAAAGAAGTACTGGGTGTTGAATTGTTTCAGCCCCTCTAGTTTAAATGCATGATAAAATATGGGCTGATATTGAGGCATGAAGGTTTTTATGGAGTCTTGTAACATTTAATTCCATAATTGCTGTACGCGTACCTCTTGTTTATAAAGCTCCTATGCTGCCCGACTTGTTGATCGAAGTCATCTCGCAACTTTTCAATCGATGACAAATCTAGGAATCAGTGGGCCAGAAAAAGTGTGGCAGTTGACCTGTTGTAAATCGCCTCCCGAAATTTGCGTAATAAGAGAGTCCTCTTTTGTCATATAAAAGTATTAAAATAAATAAGACATATAATATCAGTAATCTGAAAAATAATAATATAGATGGTATTCAAACATTATATAAATAAATACACATACTAAATTCAAAATGCGAAAGTAAAACTAAAATGATTAAAAATAAAATATTGAATTCTTGAAAACAAACCATGACGAAAACACATTTGGAATAGAAAAAAATAAATAAATAATAATAATAATCAAATAATTGCTTACAAATAAAGCAATTTAAAAAATTAAAATATATGATTCAAAAAGGCTTGGATACATCTATTTAAAAAAAAAAAACCTAGCTTAAGTGAAATATTTCTCCATGTTTTATATAATTAGCATATATTCAATATTTTTTTATTTTACTGCTGAAGGCGAATTACAGTGGAAATTTTAATTTACAGTAAGGTATTAGTATATACTTCAAAAGTAATAGAACATCTAATCCACGGTCTGATTATCTTCATTTTTGTGTATAATTTTGTAAGGAAAGTAGTTTGCATATAATAGTTATTGAATCAGACTGGAATTCAGTAGTCTTTCATTTCCTTTCGACACTTTCACTATCAAACAGAATATGTTTTGTTTTTCTAATGCAGCTGGCAAACACTTAGACAGCTTGGTCTTGGATGCCTTAAAGGTAAGCTCTGCACAGACATTACTCACTTTGCATTACCCAGGAGGCGCGTGTAACTTGAAGATAAGCCACGGACGGGGGTAACAATGCCTCCGCGACGCTCTACGATCATATTAGACCGGGACCTACGGTTTTGGAAGTGGATTCGAACCACTACAAACATCCATGGCACCGCCGGGACTCGAAACCGAAACCTGTGGTACCGAGCACTAGCCACTCGGCCATTCAGGCCCATCAAACAGAATATTGTATAGTACAAATATATCAATTTAAAGATAGTTTTATACAAAACAGGACAACATTTATTTTTAAAAGTTTCGTAAGCTGCTGTTCACAAGAAAGCAGTGAAAGAATAATCTTTTGTTCATTTGGTCAAAACTTATATTGTTTTTTTTTAATAATCTCAATAATAATAATCTAATTTTTTCAGCAATCACTAGATGTTAGAAGAGAAATTGAATTTTTAAAGAAGAAGATAATGTTGAAAATATCCTTGTCCAGGCATCTATTCAGGTATATATTTGCTTTTTAAGATATGTTTCAAATAATTTAATTAATTTTTAATTAATTAAATTATTTGAATTTTAAAAAAATTATTAATTTTAAAATTTTAATATGCTTTTTTAATGAACTTTATTTTATTTGTGTGAGAAAATATAAAATACTTGTATCTTTTTCATAACTAGCACTTTTAATAGTATGTAAAATTGTATTTTAATTTTAATTCCCTTTTTTACAGAAATCTCATGAAGGCCAAAAGAAAGGCCATAAGGAAAGGGCAGACAAAGACCGAAGGAGAAAGTCAAAAGAAAAAAAGGGCCAAAGGATGATGCCGATTTATCCATGCCTTCGTGTAGTAGCACATTAACTGAAGTATACACCTTTCCAATTTGATAAATTTATATATTTTTCTAATGTTTTGTATTTTTTATAAGCTATTATTGAAATATGAATTATTTTTTTAACTGAATAAACCCTTAGTAATCATCAATATTTTCAATCATATCAGGCTGAAAAGGAATTGCTACGAAAAGAGTTAAATATCACTGCTGCAGGACCATCAAGTAGTGAAGCAGTTTTTGAAGTATGTATATGTGGGAAACTATAAAATACTTGTATCTTTTCTTAACCAGCACTTTTAATAGTATATAAAATTGTATTTTAATTTTAATTCCCTTTTTTTACAGGAATCCCATGGAGGCAAAAGGAAAAAGTCAAAAAAGGCCGAAAGAGAAGGTCAAAAGAAAAAGGGCCAAAGGGTGATGCCGATTTATCCATGCCTTCCTATAGTAACGCATTAACTAAAGTATACACCTTTCCAATTTGATAAATTTATATTTTTTTCGAATGTTTTGTATTTTTTATAAGCTATTATTGAAATATGAATTATTTTTTTAACTGAATAAACCTTAGTAATCATCAATATTTTCAATCATATCAGGCTGAAAAGAAATTGCAACGACGATGGAAGTTAGAAGCCATTGCTGAAGAACCATCAAGTAGTGAAGCAGTCGTTGAAGTATGTATATGTGAGAAACTATAAAATACTTTTGATTTGATAAATAATTTGATACTTTGGTTTACCCATGCCTTCGTGTAGTAACGCATTAACTGAAGTAAACACTTTTTCCAATTTGATAAATTTATATGTTTTTCTAATGTTTTGCATTTTTTATAAGCTATTATTGAAACAGGATTTTTTTTTTTAACTGAATAAACCCTCAGTAATCATCAATTTTTTTCAATCATATCAGGCTGAAAAGGAATTGCAACAAAAGAAGGTAAAAGCCACTGCTGAAGAACCATCAACTAGTGAAGCAGTCGTTGAAGTATGTATATGTGAGAAACTATAAAATACTTGTATCTTTTTCTTAACTAGCACTTTTAATAGTATGTAAAATTGTATGTTAATTTTTATTCCCTTTTTACAGCATTCTCATGAAGGCGAAAGAAAGGGGCAGTGGTGATGCCGATTTACCCATGCCTTCGTGTAGTAACGCATTAACTGAAGTAAACACTTTTCCAATTTGATAAATTTATATGTTTTTCTAATGTTTTGCATTTTTTTATAAGCTATTATTGAAACAGGATTTTTTTTTTTTAACTGAATAAACCCTCAGTAATCATCAATTTTTCAATCATATCAGGCTGAAAAGGAATTGCAACAAAAAGAAGGTAAAAGCCACTGCTGAAGAACCATCAACTAGTGAAGCAGTCGTTGAAGTATGTATATGTGAGAAACTATAAAATACTTGTATCTTTTTCTTAACTAGCACTTTTAATAGTATGTAAAATTGTATGTTAATTTTTATTCCCTTTTTTACAGCATTCACATGAAGGCGAAAGAAAGGGGCAGTGGTGATGCCGATTTTACCCATGCCTTCGTGTAGTAACGCATTAACTGAAGTAAACACTTTTTTCAATTTGATAAATTTATATGTTTTTCTAATGTTTTGCATTTTTTATAAGCTATTATTGAAACAGGATTTTTTTTTTTTTTTAACTGAATAAACCCTCAGTAATCATCAATTTTTTCAATCATATCAGGCTGAAAAGGAATTGCAACAAAAAGAAGGTAAAAGCCACTGCTGAAGAACCATCAACTAGTGAAACAGTTTTTGAAGTATGATATCAGATGCTTTCATATGCATTTTAAACTATATTTTTTTTTGTTATTGTTGAACATTGGTGAGCCTCATGTACTACTTATGTATACAACACCCATTGACGAGGGACGAGAGAGGACATTACCTTCCGATAAAATTTTTAGTGTAATTATCCCACATTTGTATGTCATATAGGAGAAAACTCGTAAAACTTTACCAGGCTGCTTGACTATTGGCGCGAGATGCTTTACACACATTGTCTCAATCGCCATTCAGTCTCCTCATTTCGGAAAACAGCGACTACAACAGTTCCTACTGTGAATTCAAAACTCGGCCCTCCTGCCCAAGTTGCTACCGGATCACGAATGAAGCTACATCAGGATGGGTAAACTTTTTTTCTGTCGCGGGCCAAAAAATCAAAAAAAAAAAAAAAAAAAAAAAAAATTTTTTTAGCTGGTCAAGATAAATTTTTCTAAAATTTTAAAAACAATATACAAATATTACAATTTAAATATGTTAATGAGGTGAATTTTATTTTTTAAAAGTTCCTTATATTGAGGTTCGAAGTGAGATGTACTTATTCCGAAGAAGGAGGCTAAATGCTCATCTGACAGTCTATTTCTGAAATAATTCTTTCTAATGTTCTTAGTTGAAAACACTTGTTCACATATATAAGATGAAGCAAACATAGCACTGATTTTCTGGCCGTGAGATATTAAATTTGGGAAACTTACATTCGATAATGATTTGTAAAACTCTAACTTGTTGGCGCCAATCTACAGCTATAACTAATAACGAACTTCTGCTTTTGGCACTTTACCGATTGAAAGCTGTCTGCGTTTGCTATTTCCGTCGATTTATGTTTTGTAGAACAAAAATAGAGAAAGTAAAAGATCATCAGTCCTTCGAAAAAAAAGAAAGAAAAAATAATATTTCATCAAAGTAGAAAAGGAGATGGATGTGTAATATATAAATATATATTTCTTTTAATTTGCCTCGGACCGGCAAATTAAAATTCTATCCGCGGGCCGGATAAACCTTCCGGCAACCGTAGTTTTGCCCATCCCTGGACTACACTATTTAGTTATTAAGTAACAATTAATTGAAAGATATTTTCATTAAATGAGTATCAAATTATTTGGCATCTTTAAGAATTTAATTCAATGCATCTGTCATCAAACTAAAATTTAAAATAATTATTCATGTTTTTAATTAACCAACTTTTCACTTCTCAGATTATTATTTCTCTAAAAATACTTTTTATTGCTCTTAATTTCAAATAGAGTGTATATGAGTTTAAGCTTCTGTTCCAATATTTAAATATAATGAATCTGAAGGTTTCAATAGGAAAAAAATAATTAACATAATGGACAGTAAAACCCATATTATTTTTGTTTGAATAAAAGGCAAATGCATTGTTTCTAATTGTATTAGGGTCTTGAAATTATAGAGTATTACTTCTTAGTATTAAGTCCTGGCCAACTTCTGGATATTTCATTATATTTTGAGGAAAATATCTTTTCATTTTTCGTGTATTTATTATGTGTTCCTTTTCTTAAGACAGTTTAGTATAAATCTGATTAACCAGTGCATTGCTCAGGAAATGGGAGTTCAGCAGTATTTATGAATAATTTTTTGATATGAGGGTCAAATAAAAAAAAAACTTGCATATGTGAAAATTTTTGCTCAGTCAATTAAATTGCCATCACAATATTTTGAAAATTTTCTTTTCTAGATTGTTGTTTTAATTCATCAGTACTGATTTCAGTTTTTTTTTAAATCAAATTTCTGATAGCAAGAAGCACTTTTAATAACTTTGGTTTTTCGACTAGAGAATTTTTGCTCTTTTATATTTCTGGTACACTATTTAATTAAAATTTATTGTTAATAAAATTCTTTTTCGTACATTAAAATCTTCTTAGTGAGTCACATGAATTTTTTGTTTTATTATTTCTAATTCATGTAACTGGTAGGAAAATAAATAATTTCTGATACGAAAAACTTTTATGGACAGATTGTTTTCATTTGTTTCTAGTTGAAATAGAAAGATAAACATGTGATTTTATTTCAATTAATGTTAAATAAAAGCTAATTACATTATTTTATTTGTATCAGCATGCAGAAGAGAAGGGGGATTCTTTCGTAAGAGTAAAGGCTGACAGAATTGAGGAGGTAAATGCCTTTTTTTTTTTTTTTTTTTTTTTTGCATGTATTTTCAAAATTATTATTAAATAAAAGCATAGGGGGAGAGTCAGTTTGGTTTGTCGCTCTACGGACATTTGTGAACACTAGGTTTAATTAGTTCTGACTTACACAGTTTAAAGTAGGTGGAAAGTTGGAATTGGCAGCAAGGAATCAGTTTAAAAATCTGACTGTCGACTCAGTTATAGAAATAATTTTTATTTTTCAGAATTTTGAAATTATTGTTAAATCAATAGTTAAAGTGGCAATTGTATTATATCCTTCAATAATATAACCATTAGACCGTGATTGCTTTACCAACAAATCAGGTAAGTGTTGAAGGGTTTTTATCACACTGAGTCTTCTTGGGTCAACAATGGAAGAAGATTTTGTAGAATCTATTCTATTATTAAGAAAGAATAAGATTTAATGTTTACAAATAATGTATCCTTGTGCTTAAAATGTATATTTTTGCTTGTCTTAAGCTATTCTGTAATAATTTGGTAGTTATTTTTATAGGATATATGTATTTTTTTGTAAGCACATTTAGAATATAAGAATATCTTTTAAGCTAGTGCAAATACTGCGCCTTTAAAGTTGTAAAAAAATACTTTGTTATGCTAAAAAATAATTTTATTGTTATAAGAGTTTTGTAAAAATCTTGGATTTATTTCACAAATTCTTTGAATTGTATATTAAAGATCATAAAATTACAGAAATGAGTCAGGAATTGGAAATTTTTTGGCCAACTCTGCATGAAAACAATAATAACATTATTTTTATTTGTATCAAAATAACGAAAAATAGAAGTATTCTGTCTTAGAAGAAATTGTTGATGTAACTTTGCATAACTTTGGACTTGATGATGAGATAAAACTTAAATATTTGGTTTTATCGTCTTAAGGCAACTTAACAACATGATTCACTGGAACGTTCCTCTGGAATTTAATATGGTAGATTAGCAGTGTATATTAATTTTTTCTCATCCAAATACAGAGCAATATTTATATGTATGGGAAGAAAAAGAAGATTTAAAATTCATGTTTTTTTTTCTTTCTATATAATGTTCTTGGGCCAGTATTATTTTTAGTTTATTTTAGACACATTTTTTATTATTATCAAAGGATATAATAAATATTACTTTGATATAATTGAAAGCATATTTAATATTATTCTCACAGTTTTTTGAAAAAAATGTAAAATTATATAATATCAAAAAAGAATGATTGACAATAAAATCCTTTTTCTTGAAAATTTTGTTTAATGATTCATATTACTTTATTTTAAACCATTCTGATTCATGTGAATGATTATAAATTATTACTTATTTAGATAACCCTAAATAAGGAAAGCAGATTATTTTCTCTGCCTCTGGTTTTAATAAATATAAATAAAGGAACTGTGACTATTGTATCTGAACTATTGTTAATTAAAGGCTAATCACATTATTTCTAATTATATTAGGGTGGTGAACATAAGGGCGATGTTTTCATTTACGAAAACCAACCTTTAATTATTCCTCCACCAGCTCAGGTAAAGACCTTTTATTTTTGAGTTTATAATTTTTTGTTAATTTAATATAAGCATGATACACTGTATTTCTTATAGCCTTGTTACGAATGATCAGGAATGCTTATTAGTAATATTTTAATTCCTATTCCAATTAAAAATGTATGTTAAATGCCAATTGTAAAAAAAAATTCAAAATTCATGCTGCTTTTTGTAGCACATTATGTTCATTGATCAGTAATATTTTTAGTTTTCTTAGTTAAATTTTTGATCATTATTGATCAATAATTTAAAAATAGTATTTCATTATTAGCTTTGGTTTCAGAGAATTGTGGATTTTGTATTTCTTTCACATTATTTAATTTTAATTTATTGCCAATAGAATCCTTTTTTTTTCTTGGAAAATTTTGTATAGTGATTCCTATTACTTTGTCATTTTAAACCATTCTGATTCATATGAATGATTATAAATTATTATTTATTGGTTAACCCTAAATAATGAAAGCAGATTATTTTCACCTGCATCTGGTTTAATAAATATATATAAAGGAACAGTTATTTTTGTATCTGAACCAATGTTAATTAAATGCTAATCACATTATTTCTAATTATATTAGATTGGTGAACATAGGGACGAGGCTTTCTTTAACGAAAACGAACCTTTAATTATTACTCCACCTGCTCAGGTAAACACCTTTTATTTTGGGGTTTATCATCTTTTGTTAATTTAATATAAACATGGGTACACAGATTTCTCATAATCTTGTTATTGATTATCAGGAGTGTTTATTAATAATATTTTAATCCCTATTCAAATTAAAAATTTATGTTAAATGCTATTATGTATGTGGGAAGTATAAAAAAAAATTCAGAATTCATGCTGTATTTTGTAAGCTATTATGTTCATTGGCCAGTAATATTTTTAGTTTTCTTAGTCAAATTTTATATCATTATTGCTGAAGAATTTAAAAGTTGCACTTACATTTCTGGTACATTATTTAATTATAACTTTTTGCCAATTAAACTATTTTTTTCATGAAAATTATTTCTACTGAATCGTTTTAAATTGTCATTTAAGCCATTCTGATTTTGTTATTGTTTATAAGTTATTTCTTATTTGAAACTTATAACTTTTCTCCCCCATAAATAATGGCAGATATATATATGGCTTTTCTCTTTATTTGGCTAGGAATAATGGATGCATACTTTTTATATGAATTAATAATAAAGCTAATCACAATATAGGGTTTCCAACTGCATTAGAGTTAGGTTCTTTCTTAATGAATGTTGATCATGAACCTTCTACTAATCCTGTAATTTTTAAACTAAACACCTTTTATTTTGCCTCATACACTTTGTTTCATCCTTTTTTATGTCAGTTAATTATAGAAGGTATTAACCCACGAACACTGATTGTTCAATCTAATTTGCCAGGGCTAGGATCGGTTATTTAGAAGAATATTCAAAAGACATATTTTAGAAAAACTGGTAAAATTAGTGGTCAGATATGAAGGGATATACTTAAACTAAACTTATAATTTCAAAACTGATTATCAATTGAATAGTTGGGACAATATTCGGCACACCTCGAATTTCATACAATATTCCTGCAACTTAAATTTAACATAATATTTTGTTTATAAGCCAAGCCCTTTTCCTCTTATAGTTCTCAAGGGATATAGTAAATAGCAATAGTAAATACCATTCTGGTAACTAATTACCATTTGGTATATCTATATATTCTGTGTATAGTATATTTAAATATTTGAAAATTAGAAGTCATCCAAAAACTTCTAGTTTTCAAATCAGATGGAATCTTTGATTTTTGGAACATTATTTAAATAAAATGTTCCAAAAAATCATGGAAATTCCTTCTGTAATTAAATTTTCAATAAAATTGTTTTATTTAATTAAAACCATCATATGAATTTGTCATTTGAATCTCTCTGAGTAACTTAGCCTATAGAAACATAAAGTATTTTTAATTATTTAGAGGCTTAAATTAATTTCAATCATATGAAGTTAATACAGATTCAAATGGTAAAAAAAAAAATACTTATTTATCTTTAATAAAAGATATTTAAATTATTTTTAGTTTGACAATCCAATAAAGGAGAAAGTTATTGAATCCCAAGAACTTAACAAATAGTTGATGAGGTAAATAATTTTGTATGCTATATAAATTCACTGTTTTAGTTCCTTCAATATTAAACTATCGATATAATTTATATTTCATTATTTGAATTTATCCTAAATATAATTACTTTATCATATTATTATATTATTGCTACCTTATTGAATTACTATATGTTATTATTAATTTGTTCTTTTGCAGTACACTTTTTTAAATCATTTGCTACATATCTATTTGTCAATTTGTTATTATTTCAACCCCTGTTTAATAAACTTCATTATCCTCAGAATAGCTGGTTTACTCATGCCATTATTATGGTAAATTATATATACATGCATATGTTTTTGTACAATATGACAGATTGATAAATTAATTTTTATTTATGTAGGAATGTAGATTATTTTTATAAATAAATTTATCTATTGCTTATTATCCAGCATCTAGTGTAACATAGTTATAGAAAGCAGAGGCTATACTTAAAAGGAATAAAATGTAAATGAATTAATATAAATTTTCTTATGATATACAAGGAAAAAATTAATTCAGTTATATATTACAAGTATAATTTCTCTTAATAGAAAACCTATCTCAAGAATAAAGTAAACATATCAAATTTGAAAGTGTCAGTAATAATTATATATATTTTTATTGTTTATGATTGAAATATTAGTATAGATGATTATAACGATGCTAATGATTTTGTAACTGATTGAAAATATTGGGTTTTATGCAAACTTTTCTTATTATGTTCATTTTTTTTCAATAGATAGAATATGATCATTCCGTGATATCCAATAATTTCAGCACTCCATGACAGCGACATTATTATATAATTAATCTTCAATCCTAAGTATTCACAATTTTATACCATGCAGTCAATATACATAATCCCAATTAATGTTAATTCATGCCTTTTGTTAAACAGCATGGTAAATAATTATACAGGCATTATATATTTCATTTCATAGCATTTAAGTAAAATATTATATATTCATATTAAAATTTATTGTAATAATTTTCTTTTCATAGTTCTTTGTTTATTATTAAATATTTATGCAATGTACTTGTTTTTCATAAAATATTTTTTTTGGAATAGTTATAAAGTTTGGATTTAATTTGTAGAATTTCTTCATTATTTTCTTTTAAAACAACCTTGTAATGTCAAAAGTTTTTAGGTACAAAATCTAATAATACTTTTAACATGTGAAGGCTTCCTATTACATGGTCATTTGTGTGTTTTAATGCATGAGTGCAATTCGATATCATGAAAAATTTTTTAATTCATTGCCAATAAAGTTGTCTTTTATAAAAAACACATTGGTAAATATTTTCCTACAGTACTTCTTAAAATTTTGTTTCTCTTCTGTTAAAAGCATTGACTAAGAATTTAATAATGTTAATATTTGTATTTCAAATGGAATGTAATGTTTCTAATAATTGATTTTTAATAAATTTTGTATGTATTAATATTATTGTATACTTTAAAAATTTTGTAATGCCTATATTGTTAAATTTTATGAAACAAAATTTAAAATAAAATAAATTAATAATAAATTTAAATATTAATATAATAAATTTTAAATATTAATATAATAAATTTAAATATTAATATAATACATTTAAATATCAATATAATAAATTAATATAATGAATTTAAATTTTAAATTATTTTTTTTTTTTTTAATAAGATGGCCCAAACAGATAAATCTAATTTTTCTTTTTATGAGTTATAATTTGATACCTCTAATTTCTGTGAAATCATAATGGTATTTATAGATTCCATTATAAGTGCTTCTATATGCTGTACTTTCATCAAATTTATTTTCAAAATTTAGGACTTCATTCTTGTACTTTTTAATTAGGCACAATTTGAATGGAATATTTGTGCTGACAAATAAAATTTTGATTCATTTCACAATTTTTAAGTAGTTAATTAAGGTTAACTAATTATAACTTGTTTCATAAAATTTTTAAAGTATACAATAATATTGTACCTTAGTTGTTGTCATTCATTCAAATGTAAAACTGTACATTAAGTGAACTTCAAAATTTGTATTATTCCGTTTTATGAAGTTAATTGTAATGTCTAATTGATAAGCAATAATAAATGATACTACTTACTATATTTTTTATGTTTAATTAGTTTGCGAAAGTACAAAAGTCATGAAAACTGTTTTGTCTGAAGAATATTTCTATAGAATTTTTTTATTTGCTTTTATGTGTATACATTTTTAAGTTCATAAATATATGGAATATTTTCATAATGTTGTACTGAAAAGAATTATTAAAGATATTAGTGGCTTCAATGAAATTTTTTATTTATTTATTTTTCATTATTCAGATTCCACACAAATCATAAGCTCAATCAAGTAAAACCACATATCCCAAAAGTAACCATATCCTAATAAGTTTTGAATGTTGTAGTTAATGCAATTTTGAATTATTCTAAGAACCTTAGTGAGAAAAATAAAAATTATTGAAACTTGAATTATTTTTATAATATTTTAACCAAGAAAATAATGAAGAGTTCTTAAAATCACCAAAAAATATCAATAGGCAAATTTTTAATTTAGGACAGCAGTTATTTCATTTCAATACGAGGAAATAACAATTAATTTGCAAATTTAATTACTGATCATAATTAGCTTTAATTTACACCATCTTTTCTAATTTTTTGAAAATATGCATAAATTTGTTTAGGGAAATAAAAATCACCAAATTTATTAGAAGTTTTACAAGCTTCTTATTAGAAAAATATCATAAGAGAGAATACAAAATTCATGTAGAATTTATTATGCATCTATATGCTAATTTTTATATTAATGCTATAATAGCTAAAATTAAAAGACCTCTTCAACAAACAGTTTTTATCTTTTAGTGTCAGTGATTTAAAAAGATTGAGTGAAGTTTTTTGATAATTTCTAAATGTTTAAGCAATCAAAATATCATCATAGGAAAGGAGGTATTCTTTTTAATTCATGTATAATTAAATGAGTAAATAATAAAACCAAGTTAAACTTACAGTAAATTTAGGCTTTGAAATTTGCTGTCAGCTTAATTTAAGTTCATTAAATCTACATATCACTTAATTTAAAGACATATTGCTTTCAAATTGATTGATATGAGTTTTAAATTCCTGGAAGGCCAAAGCATTAATATTATATTTCTTTAAAACTTACTTATATATTAGTAATTATGAAATAAACTTATATAAAACTCATGTTTTATCTAAGTTACTTTTTTAATAATATTTTACAGTTACTACTTTTTTTTTTTACTCTTGACACTGTTCATTCTTGTTCTGGAAAACATTTTTTTTTCTTTCTTTCTAATGCAGCTGGCAAACACTTAGACATGGACGTCTTGGATGCCTTAAGGCAAGCGCTGCACAGACGTACTCACTTTGCATTACCCAGGGGCGCGTGTAACTTGAAGATAAGCCACGGAGTAACAATGCTTCCCGCAACGCTCTACGATCCTATTAGGATCGGGACCTATGGTTTAAAGTGGATTCCGAACCACTACGTACAACCATGGCACCGCCGGGACTCGAACCCGAAACCTGTGGTACCGAGCGCCAGAACGCTAGCCACTCGGCCATTCAGGCCCTGTTCTGGAAAACATGATTGTTGTAAATTTATTAAATAAATAGTTGTTCATATGACACATTCTGTAATAATAAACAAATGCATAGTTATTAAAATAAATTTCAATAGACATTTTTTAATTATTTTTGTGCTCAATCCACAGAATGTCTTAGATAAATTAAATTTGAAAACCTTCAGTGCACAAGTACAAGTTATGATCATTAGGACTTATCTGTTCAAATTCATCATTATAAATGTTTATCAACCATGTTAACTTTAATAACATAAACTTATAAATATTAAAAATTTCCTATAGGCTAAACTTTTTGTACATATAATATTCACTTTAACCATTATTTGATTTTGAATTTTGCATAAATTACAATTTGAGTATTAAGTAGTAAAGTAAAATTTAAAAAGTACATTTTAAAAATTAATAGTAAAATTAATTGAAAACCATTTTATTTTTACCTATGTTCAAAATGTATGCAAATTCATATTAATAAATAAAATTTATCTAATATGAATTTTGCATGAAAAATTATGAAAATACACAAAAAGTTGGAAATAACTCCCATCATTGAGAAAATCTAAAGGGAGATTATATAATTATGTATCACAACTTTCTAGAATGGAGTATTTTTTGTGTTTATGTAATTCCTGACCACATTACATATGTTGCTAAAAATTGTATATAAAGAATTACTTAAAATACATCAGTTTCTAACAATAACCACAAAATCATTCGGTTTTCTAAGGATGTTTCAATTGAAATAAGAATGCAATTCTACGAATTTTCTTAAATTGTACATTGTGTTTGTCGCATAAAAAAAATTAAAAATCGCTTACAAAATTATTTTTGATATCTTCACTTATCTCCAAGTTTGCATAAAAGTTTAGATGTACTATTAAGTTCATTTATGCAGGAATAAATATTATGTTACTGTATGAATCCGAGCAAAAATGCAAACAGTCAAAGTAAAACATGATTTATTAACAGTAAAGAAATCAGAGGAATGCCTGAAACAAAAATAAATATATATGTAGGGTTTACCGCTTGCCGCCTGCTGATTACGACACAAATAAATCCTACAGAATCGGCCATCCTGCAGGTCACTGGCCTCAGTGACTTAACACACACAAAAATCAAAATAATTCTAGAATATGAAAAAATAAAATATCATGACAAATAATAAAATAGAAAGATGTTCGAAAATACTACGAAATAACAACAAATTCCAATAATATCATATTCTGAAATACATGCAAATTATACCAACATCATATTCTGAAATACATACAAATTATACCAATATCAAATTCTGAAATACATACAAATTATACCAATATCATATTCGGAAATATATGCAAATTATACCAATATCATATTCTGAAATACATCAAATTATACCAATATCATATTCTGAAATACATGAAAATTTAAAAACACTTATACCACATATAAGAAAAAAATAGTAATACACAAAAACACATCATATTAGTAGAATTAGTAGTTAGCATCAGGTACGAGAGTAATCTAATTCTTAATCCAAATTTTGCATAAAGGGATCAGGGGGATCCTCTCCTTCCTTAAAACGTCTTCGAATGCCTCTAGTACGCTTTGAATTTCCCTTCCTACCCCGAAATCTTTCCTTTGAATGATTTGGATCTCTGTACTTGGATCCGCGCAACTTAAAACCCGTTGATCTATCATATCCTTTAGGTTGTTGAATGTGGGTAAGACGAGGTATTTCGCCAACTGATACACCACGCGAGCGACGCAGTCCCTCATACCGCTGGTGTTTTCGACCATCACCTATCTTCACAACATTATGAGTAGCATATTTTCCAGTACGTTTACGTAGAACAACCCTAATCTCTACTTTATCCCCAGATTTTACTTTTACACCACTTTTAACTTCAGATATGGGAAATAACAGCTTTTCCCTTTCTTCTGCTTCGTACGATAAAAAACCAAAATTACCTTTCATTGTATCAGCGATACTGTGTATTTTTGCACGGACAGCTTTAACGTTAACAGCGCATTCATCCTTCGCTACTCCCTTTTGAAACTGAAGTACATCTTCCTCTTGTGGAAACTCATGCTTATCGTCTAAACTAAGTAGCTCTACCTTATTTTCCCTAGTAATACCAAATTTACCCTCAGCCAAATCTTCAATTTTTTTACCATTAGATACTACAGACGATTTTTCTAAATGGGTTTCTTGATAAGGATCAGAACATCCTAAATGTTTAATAACACTACTCAAGGCCCCAGGTTTAACGACTTCTCTAGGTAACATTCTAACATGTGTAGGATACACTTTGTCGTCTTTCGACATAATTCTCCTAGATGTATCAATGGTTTCAGTTACAACTGAATTACACGAAGAAATAAGATCTGTGGGTTTTTTTTTTTACCAGTGTGTCACTAGTGTGACTCAGTTTAACCTCATTGCCCAAATTTAATTTGAATGCCTGCTTTGAACATATTTTTGTTTCGTATTTACAAAATTCCACATTATCATTTACGAAATTCATTGAAGCCTGAACTAAAATATCAGCTCCTATAACTGCCTGCAACTGTAGCTCTGCGGTTGGCACTACATGCCATATCAAAGTGAAATTATTTTCATCTATAGTAACTTCTTGTTGTACAGAACCCTTAGTGGAAATCCACGAATTTCCGAAACCTTCCAAAACTCCTCCTTTATTTGAAACACACGACATTTCATTACATACATCTCCAAGTAATAGACTTACGGAACTACCTGTTTTGACAAGTGCGACCACATTTCTTTTATTTAACTTAATCTCTTTTGTTATGTGTCGTTCTGTAAACATTGCAGAAGGGATTTGAGCAGCATTAATATTTTGAGTTTCCTGATTTTCATTAATCGTTTCCTGATTTTCCTTAATTTTATCAAATATTGAACTGTGTTTGTTTTGTTTTTCCTCTCTATCAGGGAGTCTATTCCCAACCTCAGCCTTTGAGTTTCCCAACACGTAATTCGACCGTTTGCGCATAATTTGTAATTTTTTAAATTCAAATTCACTTTTACGACGTCGTTCGTTTTCGTCTCTCTTCGCATTCCTCTCCTTAATAATCGTGTTTAACAACTCCCTACAAAATCCCTTATCATAATTGTCGCTTTTGAGAATAGCATTCTTGTAATCGATAATTCTAAAATTGGGATTTGTAGATATACCTAGTTCTCTACACAATATGCACAAATCCTCTTTTAAACCCTTGGCTATATAAGCCATTTTAAATTTCCTAGAATTTATATCTTCAAAACAAACAATAACAATAAATCAACTTCACCCTTAATTTGATTTACAACTCAAAACAAATACTAATTCACAAAAATATTATTAATCCAAATATAGAAAACATTTCAATTTCCATAAAATCAATTAGCAAAAATAATCTATAGCACACATCAGTTAAATCAATAAGTTGTTAAGTCAAATAGCACTTTCTACTCTATCATCCAAATACAGAAACATTTCTAGATATTTTACTAATTAATATTAATTTATCAAAGAAAGACATATAAAAACATATGATTCAAATGCATAGAATATCCGAAATTAAAAATAATGATTAAGTATTTAAAACAATCAATAAAAATAGCAACTGTATAGAACTCTCTTTCTAAAATGACCTTTTAAATTTAAACACAATGAAAACGATTACTTTTATAATATTAGCTTCACTTTTAAGAGACAAAGAAAATGCAATGTTACTTAAAATTAAATTATCATCATGCAAATATGAAAACAAGTTATTGTAAAATAAATGTCTTATCTGAAAATTTCATCCAATAGGCCAGGGCGGCCGGATACACAAAAAAGGTTCGCTTTTTCCTTGCTATAGCCGGGACGGCTATCTCCTTTGCAGAATCACTTATAGCCGGGGTGGCTATCACACTGTGCTCCGAAAACAGAAATATTTATCTCCAACACTTCTTGGCCAGGGCGGCCTTATCTCAAGTTACACTTATAGCCGTGGTGGCTATCACACTGTGCTCCGAAAACAGACAACAGAATCTCCAACACTTCTTGGCCAGGGTGGCCTTATCTCACTGCATCACTTATAACCAGGACGGCTATCTCCAGCGCTTCCAACAAAATGGTTTCTTCAACCGCTTCCCTTCAATATTCCAACGAATTCATCTTGGTGAAGGTGGCCTTATCTCACTGTATCACTTATAACCAGGACGGCTATTTCCAACGCTTCCAACAAAATTGCTTCTTCAACCGCTTCCCTTCACTATTCCAACGGATTCATCTTGGCCCGAGCCCTCAATTTTTTGTAGAATTTACCACTTGCAAAAGATGCATCCCGGAAGAAACCCCAATTTTTGTAGCATTACACCGGTTCCAATAGATGCATCCCGGCCGAACCGACAGTTTTGTTAGACTTCACTACCAGTCTAACAATACCTGGACTTTTGCAGTGGGTGTCTAGGGTATTTGACAGACAAAACGCAGTAACGGGAAGTTACTTTAAATAAAGCCATTTAATTTTCTAGTTTACAATGATATTTACATTAATTAAGGGGTTAAACATTTCTCGCTGCAAGCAGCGAATGTAAATTAATTAATGTAAATATCCCCCCCAAGTGTTTAGACCGTAACCGTATTTACATTCTTTATGTAATATTTCGTTCTCCGTAAGAGGGCGCTCTTTTGATTTTCAAGTGTTTTTCTTCATGTATCGTTTCTCAGTTGAGTAATAAATTTCGTTTAAGAACGTTGTGCCTCTCTCCTTTTCATCTTCACCAGATGGTCCGTCGAGCAGCAGAAAAATTCCAGCAGACATACTTTAGATGAGTGGGGAGGTCGACGAAAGCGTTCGTACTCAACAATTTGGAATATTTGTTCAACGGAGCTAAAATAACAAAGTGCGTAACGACGCATAGTGTGCATTATAACAAAGTGCGTAACGACGCATAGTGATTCAAAATCTGATTCACAAACAAAAAATGAACTTCCTTCAATTAGTAGCAATAATGCAATCGTGCCCGTCACACAAGTGGTTTTATTTCCTACAGCAATTGTTTATGTCAAAGACATTAATGGCATTTTTCAAAAATGTAGACTACTTATTGATTCAGCCAGTCAAGGCTCCTTCATTAGAGAGAGTTGCGTTAATTTATTGCAATTAAATCGCACTAAAGTAAACGTAAGCGTAGACGGTTTGAGTTCACGAAAAGTAGGTAGAGTTGCAGGTTCGGTTAAATTACAAATAACATCACTATTTAAGAAAAACGCATCTATTACTGTTGATGCATTAATCATGCCTAAAATCACCTGTGACCTTCCTCAATGTCCAGTCGATGCATCTGTTTTGAAAACATTCAAACAATTGCAGTTAGCAGATGTCAACTGTCACCAGCCTGGCCCAATAGATATTCTTTTGGGCGCTGATGTGTTCGGTGAAATTATGCTTAATGGACATTTAAATGTTTCCGGACTTACTGCTTTAGAATCAATTTTCGGTTGGGTAATTCTCGGAAAGACAAAAGGCATTTCTCAGACCATTATATCTAATCATGTTAGTTGCAATGCAGTTGAGTTTGAACGTGACAAATTTTGGCAATTAGACGAAATTTCAAACATAAAGTAACATAACACTCAGGAAGAAACAGCCTGTGAAAATCATTTCATACAGACTTTCTCTCGTGATTCAACAGGCAGATTTGCTGTTAAATTTCCATTTCGTAAATCTAGTGATGAACTTGGTTCTTCTAGAGATATCGCTATACATCGTTTGCATCAAATTGAACGTCGATTTGTTAAGAATCCATCTCTCTTCAATGAATATCGTAAATTCATGGAGGACTATTTGAAACTTGTTCATATGGAATTAATTCCTGAAAATGAGATAGATGTTCCAGCCAATTCTAGTTTTTATCTTCCACATCACCCAGTTGCCAACAAAAGTGGTGACAAATTTCGCGTGGTATTCGATGGATCTGCTAAATCTTCAACTGGTGTTTCACTCAACGACAAATTAATGGTTGGTCTACAGTTACAAACTGACTTGACAACAATACTCATTCGCTTCAGAATGCACAAAATAGCCATGACAGCTGATATAGAAAATGTACCGGCAAATCAGATTAAAGGACTCAGATTTTCAAAGAATAGTTTGGCGTGATTCACCTTTAAACCAATTCAAGATTTTCGATTGACGAGAATAGCTTATGGCAGCGCCGTACCTTGCAGTCAAATGTTTGCAGCAGTTGGCTATACAAAAAAGAACAGAATTTTCCATTGGCCTCTAAAGCAGTCCTGAAAGACTTTTATGTCGATGATTTGATGTCTGGAGCTATTTCAACTACTGAAGCTCTAGATCTACAAGCACAATTGATTCAAATGCTGTCAAGTGCTGGACTTGTTTTGAGAAAATGGGCTTCTAATTGCAATGAACTCACGAACTTGATTCAAGAAGATTTGTGTCTACCAAATGCTTCTTTAAGCATTGATGATGACACGGTAAAAACTTTAGGTATCCTGTGGCATCCAGCCTCAGATGTCTTCTCCTTCAAAGTAAATTCATTGTCTCTTGAAGGTGCCTTAACCAAAAGAACACTTCTTTCAACAATCGCAAAGACTTTCGACCCTCTTGGATGGTTGTCACCCATCACAATATAGAGCAAACTACTCATGCAAAAACTGTGGAAATATAAGTTGCAGTGGGATGAAGTCGTTCCTCAGACATTGCAATTAAATGGAAGACATTAACACAAGACATACTATTTGTCAAAGACTTCAAAATTTCAAGATACTTATTTCTTGATCCAGACAACCAATTTCAACTGCATGGGTTTAGTGATGCCTCAGAAAAAGCGTATGCAGCTGTAATTTACTGTCGTTCTGTGTCAAATATAGGACAAATCAAAGTTCAGCTAGTAATAGCCAAAACTAAAGTTGCACCACTGAAAACCATTTCACTTCCTCGATTGGAATTGTGTGGGGCACTTCTATTAAGTAAATTGATGAACTTTACTTGTAAAGCATTTGATATCCCTATATCACAATCTCCTTTTCATACGGATTCCACAATCGTACTTGCCTGGATAGGATCCCATGCCAGCCGATGGAAAACTTTCGTGGCCAATAGAGTGGCAAAAATCCAGACTTTGTCTTCTCCTACCCAGTGGCATCATGTTAGTGGAAATGAAAATCCTGCTGATCTCGCGACCCGTCGTGTGTCATCTTCAACACTACTTACTTCATTGTGGTTGTGTGGTCCAGAATTTCTATACAACGAATGTTCTTTCCACCCAGAATCTTCTGTGCCAACATTAAACGATTCTGTGTCGACATTGAACGATCCTGTGCCTGAAGAAAGGTATTGTGTACAATCAACTATTGCAGCCAATCATTTACCAAATTCAAATTATTTATTTCAGAAATATTCATCTCTTTCCAAACTGAAATCATTTAAGGCATATATAGCTCTTTTTGTTTGTTACACTACTAGAGCTATCCACTTAGAATTAGTAACTGATCTTTCTTTAGATGCCTTCATTGCAGCTCTTAAGAGGTTTATATCCCGCAGAGGCAAATGCAGTGATATATACAGCGATTGCGGTTCTAACTTTGTTAGCGCATAACGTAAGCTCATGGAATTTGAAAAAATTGCAAAATCAAAAATTACAATCAAAATGTAAATAATTTTTTGTCTGATAATGGTATTAAATAGCATTTAAATGTTCCAGGTGCACCATATATGGGTGGTCTCTGGGAAGCTGGTATAAAATCAACAAAATATCATCTAAAACGTGTTGTTGGTGAAACTAAATTAACATATGAAGAATTTGAAACATTTTTAACATAAATAGAGGCTTGTCTTAATTCTAGACCTTTAACAACACTTTCTAATGGCCCAAATGACCTATCAGCGTTAACACCTGGCCACTTCATTATTGGAAGGTCATTGACAAATATTCCTGAGCCAAATTACATTGAGTCAAAAATCTCATATCTTACCAGATGGCAACTAATTCAAAAAATGGTTCATCAATTTTGGAAACGTTGGCACAAGGAATATCTATGTCGATTGCAACAAAGACCAAAATGGCTTTTACCTACTAAAAATTTTCAAAACAATGATCTGTGTCTTATTAAAGATGATAATTTGCCCCCAACTAAATGGAAAATGGGTAGAATAATACAATTACACCCTGGTCTTGATAATATTGTTAGGGTTGTAACCATCAAAACAGCAGATGGCACATTTAAAAGAAATATCACAAAATTATGTATGTTGCCAGTTTAAATTTTATTAATGTATGTTAATCGTAACATTGCATTTATTGTATAATCAGTGTATTTCTATTCAATATTCATTCAACTCTTTTGATTTCATGTATGTATATTAGTATGTAATGTAACACTTTTATTTTCATTTATTGTTGAAATGTTATTTCAAGGTGGGCAGCATGTTCAGACCGTAACCGTATTTACATTCTTTATGTAATATTTCGTTCTCCGTAAGAGGGCGCTCTTTTTTTTTCTTCATGTATCGTTTCTCAGTTGAGTAATAAATTTCGTTCAAGAACGTTGTGCCTCTCTCCTTTTCATCTTCACCACGCAGCCTCCCGCCAGCGTTCCTGCCAGCTGTCTCATTCTTCCTTCTTCTACGGGGTTCTTGCCCCTTCTCCAGGGGTCAGAGTTCAAAGTTGAATACTCCCCACATCGTAAACAGGCTCTGTCAAAGAAAAGCGGCAGTAAGGTGTCGCCGCCTGCTGATTACGACACAAATAAATCTTACTTATACTATTTTCAATTATACCCTCCAGGTGTGGTATTTTATATCAGAATGTGAAATGGTAACTGTAATACATATAATAATATTGATACAAATAACCAAGTCATTTTTTATCTTTAACTTAAGATTAAATCAGCACTGGAACACAAGTATACAAAATGGTTTGAAGTTCTAACATCAGATAAATATTCTGGTCGTTGTCAAACCATCTCTTATAAAGATGGTTATCATGATGATCTGTCACATATGACAGATATCATTGCGGATTTTGAACATGATTTGGTGAAGTTAAACGGTGCACAGCAATTCTGTGCAATCAAAAGAGAAGAAATAGCAGAATAAAATATAAATAAAATGATTAGATGAAGCCATTGATTGACTAGATCTTAACACTATAAAATTGGAAAGATAAAACACATGGAAAACACTAAGTAGAAACAACATGAAAGAAAATGGAAGTTCCCCATTATTGATGATGTTACGAGTCTCTATGTAAAAAATGACGGATTGTTACAGTTTTGTAATGCGCATTTTCAGTCAGATCGAAAATCCAGGAATAGGATAGAACTTTGTATCCGAAAGAGCCCAGCAGCTTGTTTCATTGGTCTTCCTATTTCAAACATTGGAACGAAATATTTTCCACAGTTTCTGGTGCATTGCATAATTTGCACATAGAAGATAGGGTGAGACAGAATCTATGAAGTTTTGCGTTTGAGGGATATGTTTTTGTCC
Source organism: Caerostris extrusa (assembly GCA_021605095.1). Lineage (NCBI taxonomy): Eukaryota > Metazoa > Arthropoda > Arachnida > Araneae > Araneidae > Caerostris > Caerostris extrusa. Next base: position 84,445 of record BPLR01006255.1, read on the forward strand.
GAAATCTAGGAAGTAGTGCATCTTCCTTTCGCTTTATAGGCAGAGGTCGATGAGGTTTCAGGCTCTTAGAATGGATGAATTCTTGAGCGTATTTTGAGTTGGTTTTTGTTTCTTATTGGAAAAAAGTTACTCCTTCGTATTTATCGGGTTGAAAGGTGAATTTCCATGTTTCGCACCAGTGAGTGATTTTATGAAGGGCTAATTGAATAAAATATTAAATAGCTTTATCGCCTATAGCTTTAATAAAAATAGTTTTATCCAGACTTTTGTCACTGCTAAAGAGGAAAATACCGTCTGCGTATAGTAAAAATTCGGTATGAACTGGGATGATGTAAAAATATCTCACATATAGATTGTAAAAAAAAAAAAAAAAAAACCACTAATAACACTGCCCTGCTGTATACTGTTTGTGGAAAATAATTTCATCGACTCAGAGTTTTTCCATTTTACATAATAATTCTTGTTGTTGATGAAATTATAAATCTATTTTTCAGCAGTACTCTGTATCTCAGCATGTAAAATTTTATATAAATAAGTCCATCTATCCAAATCAAATCATAAACTGAACAGTAATTAAGGAACATAATTTAAGGAAACTAATTTAAGGAACATGACAAATTTTTTGTCTCGACTATTTTGAGATAAAGAAGTGACAAAGAATGTATGCAATCCTTAAAAGAAATAAAACCAGAATGATTGTGATGGTGTTTATCAGGAAGTGGAAAAAGAATTATTATTCTCTTGAGTACAATGCGTTAAAAGATTTTGCTTAAAATGGAAGTTAAGGCAATTGGACAATATGAGGAAGTGGAAGTGCTGTCTTTGTTTCGTTTTAATATTGGAATAATTTGTGCTGTTAGCCACTCCTGTGGAGTATTGTGGGTGAACCAAATGCTACTTAAAATATGAAGCAGCTGTTGGAGATAATTGTCAGGAGAAAATTTTATTTAATTTCGCTAGAATATTGTCACGGAGCAACGCGTATAGCATCTTGAAGTTTACTAGTAGCAAAGGGCTTATTATAATTGTGAGGAAAATCTTGAGCAAAATCAAAAGGAATAAATTGCTGGTCAGAGGGTTTATTGAATTATGATGCTAACATAATATCTTGCTGGTTCGGATCTGTGATAACCAAATTAATATTAATATATATAGTAAAAGATTTCTGGTGAGATTAATATTTCTATTGCGAATAGTTTTAACAAATTTATATATTTTGCCATTATAGCCAGTAAAGATACAAATGAAAACCCAATAATTTCTCTTAAACTCAGACATTAAACGACGTTATCTAGAGGTCCCAAGAAAGTTGAATCCGAGCTTGATGTAAAAGTTTACATTTCTTTTGTAATAGTTTATTGCAGTGTTTTATTTCTTTTATAATAGTGATGGGTGGTACGAAATTATGTAATTTTTCTTTTTGTAAAGCGATAGAAAAGATTATAAATCAGAATATGTTGCGAAAGTCCGAGCGAGATTTTATTGATCATGAAGGGAAAAAAAGGGGGGGGCTTTAGACCACGTAATGATCTCTTAGCAAGTTTTTTTAAGAAAGTTTAGCTGTAGGGATAACTGAATTGGTAGTTGATCACTGTCGAAAGATCGGAGTGAATAAAGAAAAATAAATTCGGATATATATCGGAAATGGATATATCGATACTAGATGTAGATGTTGGAGTAATATGGGTGAGAGTGCTGGTGTTTTTAAAGTTTAAATTATAATTAAGAATCCAGTTGATCAACGTTAAAAAACTATTAGTTGAGGAGGTGGACTCGAGAATGGGATGATGAGAATTAAACTCGCCAAAAATAATGCAAGTTGATTATAGCTCAGTCAATCAACTGTGAAAATATCCTTTGGCGAATTGATGTTCCCTATTGCAAAAGATCGGACGATGAAGGGTGAGGGCTTGCATTTCATTGTCCGATTAAGAAAGATTGATTAAAAGAAGAGAATTACAAGGAATATTGGAATCAACAGCTATTAAAAGTCCTCTTCGTCGTGTGTTATCAGATCGACATGTTCTATAGATTAGTTATCCAGGTAAGTGGAACTGATCCTGATAATTGAGAAAGATTTCTTTTATAACGAATACTTAACGAAGTAAATATAATTTTTTTAGCTCTGACGCTGCCGGCATTCCATTGTAAAATGTGTAATGGAGAATTGGACATGAAAACACATTTTAAGAGGAAAACATAAAAAATTTAATAAATCAAAAATGGAGCTTAAATTTCTGATTTAGCTCTCTGAACTGACTGTCATGCTGTGCGGAAAGTAGCGAAAAGGCTAGTCGGATTGTCACATTCTGTGGAGTTTGTAGCTGTTTTGTCTAAATCTTGCAGAACTTCAAAGTCAAATTTCCTGCCTTTAAATTTCTTTTTATCTTTAAGAGTGCTTATTAAGGTGTGCTGTTACGGCGTGACAGTGTTTTCATCACTTGACTGAGTGAGGTAAGGGACACACTATTGTTTTCTGTCAAGGTTTTAATACTTTTGTTAAAAGAGGAAGCCTGTATGTGACAGATTTCATTTATCATTTTCTTAGTTTCAATGGCTTTCTGCTTTAATATTGTTGTGAGTTCATTTTTTGAAATGCTATCAGAATTTTCCTCACGGGTAGAGTTAAGCTTAGATCAAAATGAATCCTCTTTTGAAGTACGATATAATCGCCTTACTGCTAAAGAGCAAAGAATGTTGAGAGTTTTAAATTTTAAAAATTATTCCTCAGCTTTCTGTTTAGAGCATGAAGTGTCCGTTATGTTTAGCACTGCAATTAACACTTTTTAGAACTTTGTCAGATCATGAGTCCACCGGATGTTGAGAGCTGCAAAACTCACAAACAACAGAATTTTTATATGTTACTGTTAGATAAGTATATGAAAAACACGACTATAACACTAACGAGTTCTATAAAAAAAACAAAGATATTTTTTGCCGCTAAAGGTATAATCATAGATGCCGGGTAAAATAGTTCCTAAAATTGTAACCAACACTGAAGTGACGAGATGAAATTTAATTTACTTTCCGGAAAATCGGCGGAATTCAGTAACTGTGGGGTTTTTTTTCTCTTCTAACTCTTGTGTGAGTTCAGCTAAGGTTATATCTGTGGGGATATTGTGATGTAAGAAACGAATGATTATTTTTTAGGATAAAGTGATGTTATAATCTGATTCCCTGGATTGTTTTCATATTTGCTAGTTTTTTGGCAGCCTCAAAATGACCAGAGAAAATATTTGAAAGATAAAATTTGCAATGTTAACCGCCATAGAGAGGGAGAAAAACCCACCTACGCAAAGTATAAATTTTCCAGAATCTACATGAATAAAGAAAAGAAAACTAACTAGTTGAAATAAAAGTAGAATGTACTAGAATAATAAATATATAAATATATTTGACTTACCTTAAAAGAATACTAAAACTTAAAAATGTCTGTTGTCCTTTGGGAAACTTGACATAAGCATATTCTGGGTTAGCTTCCTAAAGTTCAACTTCTTCAACAAGGGGTTTATATTTATTACCACGTGAATGATTCTTCATTAACACCGGACCCGTCATGAGAAAGCCAAGTAGATATGGAGTTTCGATTATAGGATATTATGGGTTTTACATAGAGTTATAAATTCCTATTCTATAGAAGAGAAATAAATTTTTGCTCGTTTGGTTTATCGTCAAACAAAGGGCAGATATCTGAAATAAAAAATTTAATCACTCGTCGAATGATGGTAAGTTAAATGTCATTCCAATTAGCATAATATTTTAAATCAAATCTTTTGATATTTGAAATCTTTTTCTTGTAGTTTTTAGTAGAAAATATATGTTTCAAAATGTACCCAACTATTTTCCAGTGCTGAAAAGTGTAACCGTTTAAAAACTTCCACAATTAATTTACCGAGTAACTTATAACCTATCTACTTCTATCAAACAAAAATTAAAGACATCTTATCAATGTCAAATAAGGAAATTTTTGCATTGAATCATTTTTAACAATTTGACTTTTAGGCTCTTTGCTTGGTAGAGAATAACCAACTTTAGAAGGAAAATTAACAAATGACTTGGGTAACTCTTTAAACTTAAGCATTAATCTGCCAATGTAAGTTATTTGATGAAAGTATAGAAAATTATTAACATAATCAGAATTTATACCTAATAAAATATAGCTCTTCCAAGTTCAGTTACATCAAATTTACTCTTTTTTAAAAATTAACTGTATCATGTATTGCATCCTTAGTCTTTGCATAAACAACAATCTTATCTACATACACAATGAAAATAACATTGTTAAATTTATATACACAGCTACACCATTATAATTTAACAAATCCTAGAGTTTTGAAGACGTAATCAATTTCATTGCTCCATTGCTTTGAACTCAGGTGGAAATTATAAATAGACTTAATAAGATAACACAATTAATTTTATAATCCTTTTGTTTTTATATCCAGATGGTTGTCTCATATAAATCGATTTATTTAAATTAGCATAAAGATAAGAAGATTTCACATCCAACTGTACCAATGCAACATGTATACCGGTAATATAAAAGTAATTTAACAATTTTAAACTTAACCACAGGAGAAAATATATCTGTAAAATCAATTCCTGGCCTTTGTTTAAAACCTTGCGCTACTTTCGTGTTGGCACACCTACAGTAAATGCAGTACAAAATTAGTATGAAGCTATTCTTAAACAATTTCTTGATCTATTACGACCAATACTCGTCAGTAATAAAATTAAAAGTCATAAAATTTTATAAAAACCGAAGGAGCTCTTGTTATTTATAGAGCCAAAAGACTTTCATACGAAAAATTAAAAGTGGCAAAAAAGGGAATCTGATTTTGTGCTACAACAAGGTCTTTGTCCTTAATATCAGGTGACTAAAGACCATGTGGATATTACAGGGTGGTGAATATTACCATTTGGATTTACTATCCTCTATCACTCATTGAATGTGGTTCAATTCTACAAAGAAAGAAAGATTTTTCATTCATAGACTTAGTTCGAGCATATCAACAAATTCCAGTGCACGAAGTCCACATTTCAAAAATGGACATTACAACTCCTTTCGGGCTATTTGAATTCCCTTTCATGATGTTTGGGTTATGTAATGCGAAACAAACCTTTCAATTATTCCTGAATATGGCGTTATCAGGATTAGATTTTACATTCTGCTATTTGGACGATATATTGGTTGATTCGCCAGATAAAAGTCACACCGTTAACATTTATACATATACACTCATGTCCATAAATTAAGGATAATTCAGAATCACACAGAAATTGAACTCTAAAAATAAAAATTTCACCTGTAGAATTATCACACACATCTTGAAGAAGAATATGCAAATTACAGGAAACCACCAGATGGCGTGGATAGTACGTCACAATGAAGAGAGTGTAAGAGATGTGGGGTATATAAGGAATGGTGGCAAAGAAGTAAAATTGTTCACAAGCCTCTTTACCGCAAAAAGCCTTTCAGTAGAGAATAACCGCATAGTTATGTTTTCAGACGAGTCCAAAGGAAGCATTTGATGATTTTTTTACGTGGTAGAATTATCGGACGACTGGAATGTGGACGTACCCAGCTGGAAGTATCCGAGGAACTTGAATCGCCCGAGAGCATACCCCTATTAACCGGAACTAACCATGCTTGAAAGTGGTGTAATATTCCCCCAAGATCAGATTTATAATTTGATAAACCATTAGGCGTTTTAAGGCCTGTATTCAGGACATACTCCATATTAACCATCATACTAACCATGAGTAAAAAGGTTCTGTTTTGAAATTTGCTTCAGGGAGTAAAAATGCAATTTTATTAATTATGTCAAACATATAGCATCTTTTTTGCTCTTTACCTTTTGTTTCATAAATAGACTTTACAAATAAGTCAAATTTGTTTTGCTTCTGTCCTTTCTTTGCCTGAACTTCATTATCTTTAATTTATGGACATGAGTGTATTTTAAAAAATTTAAATGATTGCTGTTTATATATCAATATTACAAAAAGTGTTTTTGGTATTTCTAAAATTAAATATTTGGGATATAAAATTTCAACTGAAGGAATTAGGTATCTTCCGACGAATGCTGATGCCATTCAAAGTGAACCCACGTAGGTCACTAACTTGCACAAATTCTTAGGAATAATGAATTTTTACCACCGTTTCATTCCGAATTCCACCATTCTTCAAGAGCCTCTAATCTCATTATTTAGCGGAACAGCAAGATACATCTAATATGGACCGAAGGTTCTAGTAACGCATTCAGAAAGTTCGAAAACGCTGCTTGTTATACTACTTTTTTCATCCCTCAAATAACGATACTATATCGCTCACATGCGATGCTTCTGATACTGCCAATGGAGTCTTCATAAATAAAATTTAACATGGAAAAATGGATTCATGAAGCTTCTTCTCACTTTCTTTAACTGATTCACAGACAAAATACATTACATATGACAGGGAAATTTTGTCCATCTACATTGCAATAAAGCACTTCAAATTCAAAATAGAAAGAGGAACTCTTTCATCATCGATATGAAACATAAATCTATCACTTTTGTCTTTCAACAAAATCTAGACAAAGCCTCTTCTAAGTAAACAAGACAATTAAATTATATTGCTCGATTTTAAACTAATATTCGATACATCATGAGAGAAGAAAATGTTGTAGCTGATGCTATTTTCAAAATTAATACAATTTCTACATCGTCTCCAGTAGATTGCCAACTATAGCTGATTTTCAAAATGATGAAAATTTAACAATATTGAAAAATAACCCAAGGCTGAAAATGGTTCAAATTCCCATTCTAGAAGCTGAGAAATCAATCTATTGTGATGTTTATGCTAACAGTAACTACCCATACATTCCCTCAAATTTTCGTCGTCAAATATTTTCATATATTCATACCCTTTCGTATCTAGGGATTAAATTACAAGAAAGTTAATCACGAAATGGTTCATTTTATCAAATATCAATAAAGATTGTCAATTATGGGGTAGGGCAAGTCTGAAATACTAACGATCTAAACGTTTCAAAGACATGCGCAACACACATACCCTACCCTACAGGTTTTTAAAGTTCAACCTGAACGTCTCCAACACTCTAGCGTTGATATTGTAGGACCCCTACGCACTTGCCAATATTCAGATATTTACTAACGATGATATATCGTTTTCAAGATGGAACTACATAAATTGCATTAATCATAATTATAACGCTTAATTTATGTTAATTACCTATGTACGCCACTTATTTTTAAGTTTGAGGGCCCATCTCATATCATTAATTAGGGTCTGCTGCACATGCCATCAAAACAAATTACAAGAGGAAAATTTGTAAACAATTTTCAGACACTGTAAAATGAAGAGATACAAAAATTAATAGACTTAGGACAACAAATTAAATTAATTAACTTAAATAAAACACGAATGAAACAAAAAAACTTAAAGAGAACAATTTAGCTAAGTAGAAACGAGAAGAGACGTCGTTTGGTGTCACAGGGGAAAATTGGTCGCGTGTGCACAATGTAGCAGGGGGTGGGGAAGGTAACTCTCGTAGTTATGTGTCAGGTTATTTGAAGCAAGCACATAAGCCTTTAGAATAGCGGTTCAGATTCAAAATAAACTAGAATAACCCCCTCCTTTCATTTGACTTTGGGGTATGAATCAACTTCCTGTGCTAGGATCGCTCTAGATCTCTTTTGCATTGACTGTTGAGTTGACTTTTGGGAAAAGGGCTGACAACCCTACGCTTATAAAAAGAAGATATCTCCGCTCTCGAAATCTACCAGTAAGCAGAAAGCCTTGGCCAGTCATATGGAATGTGGAGCCAATGAAGAAGAGGAAGTAGTATTGCAAATTTGTATTAGGTCGAACGGAATGGCATCAAACTTTCGCGACGTTTAAGAGCGCAATTTCAATTGTTTATTTTATTATTTATAAAAATATCGCCTACACAATTGACTCCTTATGTACTTTTTTTTTGCGGTTTCTTTAACCTTTTAAACATTATTTATTCGATCATTTAAGAAATAGAACAGCATTATGAGCTCACACAAAACAAGTCAATTCAGGAAACTTTAATCATATTTTAAATATGTGTTACTGAACATCTATTCTAGTAACTTGACTTTTTGGAGGATGTATACTTGCCCAAAGGTTTGTTTCAAATTAATTGACAATATTTTTAAATATGTTATTCATGACTTATAAGATCAGTCACTTTTAAAATTAACACAACATAGGAATTTTCTATAGCTAAATAGCTTTTTTTCTCTGCATTGCTGTTGTTCCTTTATAGTTATATTGAAAACATTTTTTATTATTCATTAAAGGGAATATTACTTGTAATTTTTGAAATGTATCTGAATATTATATTTAATTCTTTAATGCAAATTATTTCTATCTCGTATTATGTTATGTGATAATTTTAATATTTTTTAAATGAAAGGAGTTAAAATTGCAGTAAATTATTTTTGTCAATTCTTGTAAGGGAAATTTATCATGTATCTGAAATTTATCATGAAATGTATCAATGAATATTAATAAAGGGCAAATAGTGTTAAGAATGTGATAGTAAAATGTTTATCAAATACGTATCTCACAATTTTATGCAAAGTTTATTAAAATTTTATGAAAACATCAAATTTGCACTATCCAATGTATTTAATAATAAGGGACAAGAATCAATAATAAGTTTCAAATTAAATTAAGTAAAAATAATAAGTTTAAAAAGTAGGTTTAAGAAAAAAATGTAAGATATTAATTTGAAGTAAAATTAATTTAAAATATTAATTCACTTGATGTAAAACATATTAATTTCTTTAACAACTATATATATACGGATGTTTGTAGTGGTTCGGAATCCACTTTAAGCCATAAGTCTCGATCTTGTATGACTCTTGGGCGCAGGGCTGACAACCCTACCCCTTAAAAAGAAAAACATCTCTCGTCTCGAAATCTACCAGTAGTTAGATGGCCTTGGCCCACACTGGGCTGTTGCGCCAATGATAATGATGATATATATATACATAAAAGCTTCATGTTTGAAAATCATGAGAGCAACTTAGAAAAAAAAAAATAAAATATAATTAACATAAGCTGCTTAAAAATTCATATGTATTTTTGAAAACGGCTGTTAAAGTTGTCAAGTAATTTGAGATTTTAAAAATGTTATGAGAATACTGGAATATTTTCCTAATTTTATATTAATCCTCCTGGTGTGCATATCAGGAACTTAACAAAGTAAGAGTTATTTCAAAATAATCTTTGTTATATTGATAACAAAAAGAAAGCAGATATTTGTAATTATTGTTAAAGAAATTTTCGATTTTGAAAAATTTAATACAAGAACTATATTATTATTATAAGTTATTTATAGTAACCAGAAAAGATCAAGTTTAATCGGCAGTACATTTTTAAAACTTTTTGTTTAATAACTTAAGAAAAAAATTAAGTAATAGAGAAATTTCTTTAAATGCATTTTGAAGTTTTAAGTTTTGGTTTTTGATAATTGAAATTCAAGGAATATTTTAAATGTCAGTAGAGTCCTATGTTAGGCCCCAATTTTGCAAGCTAAGAAAATAAGTAATTTGCTTAAATAAATTCCATTCAAAACAAATATCAATTTTAGTTACAGTTAAAAAATGTCAAGTCTCTCACAATAGAAAAGAGATAAAATCAACTAATTTTCAGAAATTAAAAAAATATCTTTCAAAAGTTAAAAAAGAAAAGAATTCCATTTGCTCATCATTTTTACTGCTTGCCTACCATGATAAGTTAAAATACAGAATACATAATGATAAATGAGGTTGGTATATTCTTCTGAAATGTTTATTAACATCATACCATATTTTGTAAATCATTGCTGGTTGGTATCGAAATTAGGGTCCGAAAATCGGTTCAACCAAAATGTGTTATTGAAGAGGTTAAAATTCAGTCCATCTATTTTTGGCGTACTATAAATATTATTATTTGTAAGTAGACTTTTCAATAAAATCACTGCTAACTGTAGTACAGGAGATATTTTAGCTTTAAAAAACAATTATGATTGCAAGTTTATAAAAAAAAAAAAAGTTTTAGTAATTGGCTGGAAACTGATACTTTAAAAATAAGCAAGGAAAATAGTGTATATTATTTGTATTTTTAAAAATATTTATTACTAGTTTTATTGAATGATTTATTTGTACATTATATTGCCAAATTTGAAATGTAGATTGAAAATTAAATATTATTTATGATATAAATCACAATGATAAGTATATATAGTTAAAGAATTTTCTTCTGAGTTACAGGATATTTTTGTGTTCCTGTTGATAAATCTTAATACAAAAGAAGAAAAAAATAATTTGCAATTTCTCTAGCAAGTTTAATTTTTATGCTTTATGTGGTTAAATTTGTCAAATTTTAAAAATATTGTTTGTTTATTTAAAAATCTTAAATCTTCTATAATTATAGGGGTGGATTTCAGAAATCTATTTCTGCAGAGCGATCCCTTTTTCAACATAAGATGAGTTTGGCAATTTCCATGAGCTGCAAATATGAATTTAATTATAGTCAACGTCAAGAATATTGTACTTACTTGTACATAAATTGTACTTGTGATTTTAATTGTTGTGATTCTTTAATTTGAAGTGTGTGTGCATAATTTATTTTAAATTATAAGAAGTTTTATGTCCTGTTATTTTGATTGTTTAATAAAATAATGCATTTAAAAATTCAATGCATATTTTCCTTTGACTTAATGGTAAAAGTTTATTCATTTCCTTGAAAAATTTATTTATGTTTTTTTTTTTTTTTTTTTTCTGGTGTCATTGATGTTTTAGAAAAAGTAATTACCATTATCATCCAGATTTCAAATGAGTATTCATTAGTACATATAATTTATTATGAATTATTAAGAAAGTTGCTTTTTTAATTTGACTGTAAATTTATGAATTTTAAATCTGATCCATTATTTGGTAAAAAAAATTATTTTTGATGATGAAGGCAGAAGTGTTTAATTTTTTTACTTGGAAGCAAAATGTCGTAAAAATTTATTTGATAAGAAAAAAAAAAAAAGTAAAATGTCAAATTAACATAGTTTTTAACAACTTCATTTATCAGTGAAATTGTATGAAGTTAAAGGTTTCATTTTATGTTTTTACTTTCAATAATAATTACCAATGATTTTTATAGTATTTGAATATTCAATTTGTAGTTTTCTCTAGGTGCTCTCCAACCCCAATTTCTTCTTTATATGATGTACATTTGATATATTTTTAAAAGATGTGTGGAAAGTAATTTATATTTACATAAACTGATACATTTGATCAAATTTTTAAAGTTGTCTTTAAAATGTTTTCTTCAATAATGTTTGTAAGAGAATGTCAGCATCAATTATAAGTGCTTGTTTCATAATCAAACATTTTAATGTATTTTTGCATTAACGTAATTGCATTAATTTTTTATTAAAAAATTAATCAAAATAATAACTTGTGTTAATACTAAACAGGATTTGGTCTAATCGAAGGTAACCTTTTATTTAATATAAATCGAGGATTCAAAAAAAAAAATGCTATATGGAAAGGAAACTTTAAATCAGGATAGGATAAAAACAAAATATCAAGCAAGAAATGAAAGATAATTTAGATTTGTATAACCTTTTAATAATTAATTTACATTGATTTAAATAAACTATTCTTTTTGAAAAATTGTTGTTATGCAACGTGACTTATTTTTTAAATTACATCACAAATCATTTTAAGCACACAAATTTTACATGTAAAATTTTTCTTTTGGCTTTATTGTTGAAAGGAACATTTTCACTGTTTTTGAAGCTTCAATGGCTTTGGTCTCAGAAGGAATTACATGCCATTCATAATGATAATCTTCCAAGCTATCTAATTAGAGTATAACCATAACCACTTAAGCAAACCACTTCCAGTGTAGCAAAATTTTCTATTGCCTTGAATAATGACAATTTTACAGTTTTTTATTCTGTTTTCAGGCAGTTTTTATTATTTTTTTCTTAATTATGCTTTATAAAATGTGCTTACTTTAAAATATGTTTGTGAAATTTAATATTGAATGCCAATTCATTTAGCAAAATCAGCTTTACTGTCAATGTTATCTTTTACATAGTTTTGATAATCTCCATTTTTACCAGCAAAGAAAATCACTTTCTTTTGATGCCATATTTTCATTATCCAGAGCTAATTAAAACTTTTTTAATGAATGTCAACTTCTTTTCTACAATTACAGAAAGCATCTGCAGATCTTAAAAGTCTAATCAGCTGTTGGTGGGCCAAGATGTCCTTTATGTCAAGAATCTGTCTTCCAGGTGTTGTTTTCCCTCATCTTATACCGAGAGAGGGTTAAATAATATATCTTGGCAAGAAAGGTCAAAGCAGAGGAGGAGGGCATTCTGATTGTTAAACTAGTTGAAAAATACGTTTTTTTTTTTTCCTCATTCAAAATTATGTACTATTCTTAGAAAGTCACATTGAGTTAATCCTACAGAAAATCTGAATATTGAATCATCACATTGAATAACAATGTGATATGTTAAATTTGAGATTGCTTAACATTACTAGTTCAGAAAAATTATTTGTGATCAATAAAAATGGCATATGTAAAAATATATTTATTTAATGTTAATATGATATAGATTTTTTTTAATGTTATTTAGTCTAGAAAAATTCTTTTGGCTACATCATTTTGAAATGCATGGAGAAGAATAGAATTTAGAAGAAAATTTGTAAATGAAAGTTAGAAGGTGAGAGAAAAATAGCAAGAGATGGATAAAAGTAGCGTTGAAAGATCTGTAGGCAATAAAAATGAAACAATGGAAAATAAAGGCTAGAAGTTGAAAGTTTGGGAAAAATGTTGGCAGGGGAAGCCATGGTCCACCATGGATTGTTGTTCCAAAGAAGATGAGTATAAATTTACTTTTGCCTTAATTATGGCTATTCTGTCTTTTTGACATTAGATTTTTATTTATTGGGATGTAGTTCTCACAAAAAGCTTTCATAAAATTTTAGCATGTAAACAAACCATGAAAGATTTCCTTTGAAATTTAGTTAAATATTTCATCAATGAATTAGCTGAAAAGTATCTTCATTATAATGTAAAAAAGATGGGTAGAAAACTTATTGTTTAAACTTATTATAGAAATTATTTATTATTAGCAAACTTTTAAATTATTTATTTTAATGGAAATATAATTTGTTTTTCATGAAGAGATAGCTGCCATGTTTCTAACAGTAACTGAAATTAAGAGATTCTCTAGAAAAGAAATTTGTAATTTTACTTTTTTTTTTTTTGCTGTAATTATTATCACTTAAATTTGATATTTCCATTCAATTAATGTGATATTTTCAATATAGCTGCAAGTTATTTGTACTTAATATTATATATAAAATATATTAGTCAAATTTCTATTAGAAAATTGTAAAAAAATTTCCATGTGTGATATTTAAAGGCCATAAATTTCTAAAGTAATATATAGATCCACAGTACCATTTGAACTATTTATGTCTTACCCTATATCCCAATTCATTATAGTAAATATGTTTAGTCTGTCATGAAAGTAAATAAATCCAATATTTATTTATGTTTTTGAAAGTAATGAGAAAAGTTTAAACAATTGTTCATTTTTTTTAAATTTTAACTTCAGAAATCATCTAAAATAGTTTCAAAATATTTTTTTTATATTGATGAGAAATTGCAGTAATATTTTGTATGTTTTTTGTGAACTATTATCACCGAAAAAATAAGACTTGCTGATATATTGCTGTAAAATTTTAATAAGTAAATACTGTTGTATCTGAAATTAAGTGCAAAGGCAATTAAATTTATGAGTTTCTAAAGAAAAATATGTATGGAATAGGCGTTGCATTTACTTTGAAATAACACCCTATTAATAGATTGTGTCAGATCATGTTTGATATTTCATTATATTTTAATGAGTTTTTCATGTATAGAAATTTAATTTACTTAGCTATTATTAATAATTATCACTTATTAGTATTCCTGAATAAAAATTATTTAATAAAAAGTTTTAATATAGTAAGTATTGTAGATTAATTAATACATATGTTTTGACAAGTAGCAACTTGGTTAAATTTGCTTTGAAATCAGTTCTCTCAGAAAAAAAAATTTAATAGCAGTTTTTTATAAATTCATGTATTATTAATTTATAAATACAGTGAGTTAATGCTGTATGTGAATAATTTTTATATTCCAAAACAATGAAGATTTTTTCATAATCAAGGTAATGTTTATTTTATAAGGCAAACAAGGTAATGCTTTTTTTAAGGTTTTTTTTCTCTCTGTTTTAAAATCTGGATAGATTTTTATACCTGAAACTCAATATTTATGTGTTGTTTTTATTTTACTTGGCTAAAATTTAGTGTACTTCTGTAAATGAAATAAATGATGTTTTCTCCCTGAAAGTCAGATAAAGGCAATGGATTGTGTTACTTATTTATTTCAAACCATAAAATCAACTAATTTTCTTTGCTATCTATTTTTATTTCAATGTGCTTAAAATTTGTTTTAGATTGCCAATAAAACATGTATTATCAATAAAGAATTACTTATTTATTTAAAAATTATTACTGTAGTATTTTTCTTGCTGATATATAAAGTAAATAAATCAGTGAATGATGCTTTTTAAACTACATTTTAAGTCCAATTAAAAATTGTAAAAATAACATTAAATGTTTAAATTACTTTCTTTTTGTACTCTAAACTGTCTACCCAAGATAGGAGAAACTTTCAAATAATTTTTTACTAATCTAATATTATGATAAAACTTTAAAATGTAAATTTATGTACTCTGATTATAGTTAAATATTTTTAGTCATAGTTTTGGTTTTTTTATACTAATGAATTTGTATTTTTCAGTTTAAGTTTTTTCAAACAACAACGTATTTTTCTCATTATTTTTTTAATGAGATTTGTTTTACAAATCAATTTAGAAATATTTTGCAAATGTGAAAATCTTTTTTTTTTTGCCTAAATTTCTTCTTTGCTGTAGTATTAATTAAATAAAGATTGTTTTAAAGTAAAAGAAATGTAAGATGTCTTAATCAACTGTGACTAATACTTAGTTCATTTTTTACTGATAGATAAAATTATGGTGAATAAATTTCTAAGTTATTTAATTAAAAAAATTTATATGAATTTAAAATTGATAATGTATCTGCTGGAAACATTAACATGATGGAAGATCCTTCACTCTGACTGAAGAAAAGTTTATAAAGGGAATGGAAGTCACTACATTACTTATCAGCAAATGAACCATAGTAGAAAACAAGTTAGCATCGAAATAGAAAACAAAGGACTTTTTAAAGAAAAAAATGGAGCATTGGCAGAATGTGTGGATGCATATAAAAAAAATTGCATTTAAATATAAAATGATATTATTGCTGATTATGTGCACTAATCACGTACATTTGTTAAAGTTTTGTCAAGGTATATTTTGATAGTGATTTATTATTTGAAATATTTTATCTTAATTTCTGAAATCATTCTCTTAAAGAGGTTTCTTACTTAAAAGGAGAAAAAGTTCTTTAAATATTCTTATTAATATGTTATTGCATAGTTACATTTAGATTATATGTTTTAACATTTTAAAAATAAATAAAAAAAATTTAAAACTTATTTAAAATGTATACTTTTCGTAGTATACATAATACGTCATTCATGTTGTATATATTTTTAGTTTATGTAATTAAGTATATATATTAACGTTTTTGTTTTGTTATCAGTTTCAATCTATTCCAAGTAAATAATTTGAATAGGTGCAACTTTTAGTATTTTATAACTTTGATTTATAATTATAAAGGTGTTTTTGGGAAATTTAAATAGTTTGGTTTTTGAAAGATGTTTGCGAGAAGTTTTTTTTTTCGTTGTGGACTTTCTTTTTCTGAATATATACCTTTTATTTATGGTTGTCTAGTTGATTTTTAGAAGTGAGTATGTACAGTTTTGGAGCAACATCAGCATCTTAATTTAATAGTTCATTATGAATTTCTCTGTACGAGTCAATCTGGTAAGTGATTTTTCCCCCAGTATAATAATATGATTTTATTTGGAATAATTATAAAAATTTCTTTTAAAGATTTTCTTTATAAGATTAAAAAATAATAATGATTTCTTTCTGATAAATTTCTATTTAAGATTAAAATTTCTTTCTTGAAGTTCTTACATTTTTAGAAATTTTGAATAATTTTATTAATTTGAAAACATTCATATAACAATGTATTATTTTCAGTATCATCCTTTCTTAGATATTAAAGTTTTTGCATACCTTACTTTAAAAATACGTAATTTTTTTCTCCCTAGCGCGCATGCGTATCTGTAATAATGTTTTCTGCGCTAGGAAAAAAAATACCGTATTTTTAAAGTACGGTATGCAAAAACTCTCTATTATCTTATCTATTTCAGTTAATCATATATGAAATTAGTGATGCTTGAAACTGATAAAAATGTGAACATTATAAAATGAAAAAAATCACTATTAGTTCAATTTATCAATAAATTTATATTTATAATAATATGATACTAAATGAAACTCATTTTATTTTCTACTTCGACGCCAACCATAAACTTGGCAATTAAAAAAAAATGAATGTTTTGTTGCATCGCTCATGCGCGTTCAAATTAATAATTGAAAAGTATGAAATAGATTTAAAAAAAATGTAAACGATATAGAATACAGATATTAGAAAACATTAAATTAAATGAAAGAATAGAAGAAACAAATAGCTTACGTTATTAATACTTCTCGCAGTCAAATGTCTTTCTTCGAAAACGAGAATTTTTCACACAGATCTTTTTTTTTCTAATGCAAACCCATTCTATTTATTCCTCAGCTACTCACAGTATGCCAACTTCATATTACTCATATTTGTCAGCAATCAAACCAGCTTCCATATGCCAATTCATCAGACATATTTTATCACCTTACAAACTTTATTCATTCAAATTTGTAAATACCAAATCATTCCGCATTAGTGCAAAAATCTGCTATTCTTGCATGCACACTTTTGGCAGAAGATGATACAAAGGAGGAGGCCATTGTTATTGAAAATAAATTAAATGAAAATTTAAGAATAGAGATTTATAAAGAAGTTGGTTGGAATTTTTTTTTTTATCTTAAAGACAGAAAAAAATAATGCAAAGAAAAGTAACAAAAATATAGGTTTGAACAAGAATAAATGGTACGTGTTAAAATATTAGGAATTCTTAAAATGAATAATTTTGTTATTTTTAAAAAGAAAACTTTATCTGGAATCACAACAGAATGTTCTATCAGAGCAGTATTCGGAATTGCACCAGAACTTTTATAAGAACAAAAAAAAAAAGTATTATTTTGTGAATCAAAAAAGTCATAAAATAACATTTAAAAAAAATTGTAATTCAGAAATAAGGGGTAATTAAATAGGAGAAACGAAATGCAATAGTTTAGAATTTATGTGATTTCGGAAATGATGCCAGATGAATATATATATATAGATATATATATTCATTTTTAAGTAAAATGAAATAAAAAAAAAACAACAACTTTATATGAGTTTTCAAGAATCGATTCTAATTTCTTTATTATAAAAAATAATTTCTGCCGATCCGACTTTTCTTTTTTTTATACTAAAAAATAAACAACTTTATATGAGTTTTCAAGAATCGATTCTAATTTCTTTATTATAAAAAATAATTTCTGCCGATCCGACTTTTTTTTTTATACTACGCTGACGGACAATTTAAAAGTTAAACCCAGTCGGCTTCATTTCGTCATAAGCCAAGTGAAGTTCCTATAATGCACATTTTAGAAATGGGTGGTTGTTACTTCTATTTAAATAGTGGAAATTAATGCATTATATGCTCGCTGATCCAAGATTTCAGTTCACTAACTGGCGATTCAACATTAAAAACATGAAAACTGAGACATTTTCATTCACCGATAATAACAGTTACTGAACACACACACAAAATCTTAATACTGCTCTAAAGTCTTCCACCAGTGTAAAAAGTAACCTGAATAGTGCACCTTTCAACACCAACATTCATCGGAGCTTTACTATTAGTATTATTCACTGAAGCACTAGTTCAGCAAAAATCACGGGTTTAGGTAAACGAAATGAGAAGGGAGAAAAGTCTCCTAGTTAAAAGAGGTATACAGAATGAAAAAAAAATTGCAATTTTAAACTATTTCTAAATGAAATAAATTTTGCGGCAATCTTTATATGAGTGAGAAAAGATAAAATGGTGATATATAGAAATGAAATGATAAAGAAGATAGATAAAAATCGTAATCAGTTTCGCATTTAATCGTTCAATAATCGTTGTCTGTCTCCTTTCTCTAAAGTGAAATTACCTTCCATCATTTTTTGTTTTTATAAGTTTATCACTTTATTTTTAAAAGATTACCCTCATTTAAGTTCTATTTATTGTCTGCTGGTAAAAGACCAGTTTTAGGCAGTAATTATTATTCAATTTTTTCCGAAATCACCAAGGAAAAAAATCTACAAATTGTATACAGTGTATTCTAATCTGCACTGAAATATTTTAGTTTATTATAGTCCGTTATCGGAAATAAGAAAATCGATATATGTAAAATAAAGTAAAAATGTGAGAAATTTAAAAAAAAAGAAAAGACCGTAGGGTATAAAAGAACATTCAACCAAACCTATATATATTTTTATAGAGAGAGATTGATGCATGGAAACTTCTAGATAAGTGTCCTTGTTTTAATATAATATATATTGCAAAGTTCAATAAAATTTTTACTTTATCAGTTTTGTCACATCAAAAGTACTTGCACCGTTCTAGTAATCATATATACATAAAAACATTTCTTTTTCATTTAATTTAAATATAAAAGCAACTTCCTGGCAGTCTAAATATCATTCGATTCCTTACGAGTTTTTTTTTTGCATGAATAACATCAAATGTATACTGGAGAACAATTATAATTATAAAATAAATAAGATGAATTATTGGAGAATTGCTTTAAATAAACCTAATGGAAGGAAAAAATGTTAAAACAAATAAACATGTTAAATACAACTTTTTTTATAAATAGTCATTATAACTTATTACTAAACAATAGAAATTTGAAGTCATCCATATATTTAACAAAATTTCATGAATGAATTAAAAACTTGTTAAAAATAATTTCAAATTTTTAAGCTAATGAACACACGTTTTTCTTTTCTATCATGGATCTTGTGTTCTATGTCGTATATACCACGAACATTGCTTGATAAATATAAGAAAGGCATACCAGAGGTAATTTGTATGTTGTAGGGGAGGTGCCTGAAAACTTCCACAAGGCTATCCAAACCTATGTGGATCTCACACATACCCCATTAAACCTACTAATTTTCTGAAACAATGCTTTGCAATGCATTGATAATTAAACTTGCATGTCTACTCACTGGTTTGTGTATGGCATTAAACATAGTTTAAATTAAGAAATGTGCACGTACAGACGAATACAATATTAATATAATTATTATTGTTACCTCAATATTAATTTGCTTCATTTTTCATGTTACTTGTGTATGTCGTGGTTGTGTGTTTAACACCGTTTTGCATGTTCAGTTAAAACTTTTAATTTGAATTACTTCACTACAAATCGCAAACTGCCATCCAAAATAAATTTTATAAATTCCTAATGAAAATAATAAATTTCCATATACTAAAACCATTTTTTATAGAAAACCAATTTTTTTAAATTCAAATAACGCTTGAATGGAATTTTGTTATTTTTCGGTTTTTATAACATTAATTTTGGTTTTGTATGTCATTTTATAGAGATCATTTTTTCTTTTCGTTCATTTTAAATTTTTTTAAGATAAGAATTCATATAATGACACAAATTCCGTTTTATTGGCTATTCTGGTTATTCTTTCTTCGTTTGAGAATGTTGATTCGACTGACAATTTTTACGTATTTAATATTTCTCATTAATACTATGAATTAAACTTTCTTTTTCGTGTTATTTTACGTTTTTTCAAAAACATAGTTTAATTTTTATCGAAATTTTAACAACATATTAGATCCGAAACTATGAAAGAAACATAAAAGAAAACCCCTTGCATATTTTAAAATTTATATGATTATTTGCATAAAATTTACTTGCGGTATGATTCTATCGGATGCCCGATTTTAAGAATCAGGGCTAGCAAAAGGTGATAAGCGAGGTATGCAAGACGCGAGGTCTCCAATACAAAAGGGGCGTCTAAACTGCTTAAATCATCATAACTGGCTCGACAGTCCGTTGTGGGCCTTGGCCTTCTTTAAAAGATCCAGCCAGGCTGTTCTCTTGGCCGTGGACCTCCAGTTTTTTTTTTTTTTTTTTATCTTAATAACATTAAAATCAGAGTCTAAACAGTCGATCTATCTCTTTTTCGGTTTCTCATTGGTCGCTGTCCAAAAGGGGTTGCATTGAAAACCATCAAAGCAGCTCTATCATTTTCCATTCTCATGAGATGACTGGCCCATCTCATTCTGTTCAGTTTAATAAATTTTTGAATGTCAATATCTCTAAAAAGTTTGTAAAGTTCAAAATTGTATCTTCTTCGCCAATTTCCATTGTCATTGATACCACCAAAATAACTTTTCTTTTCTTTCAAAGATTGCCAACATTTTCTATTCTCTTGCTGTTAATAACCATGTTTCAGATGCATATGTTAATACTGGTCTTATGAGAGTTTTTATATAGTAAATTTTTTAGTTCTTCTTTAATCGGGTGGGATCTGATTAAAAGAAGAACTAAAATTTAAAACTAACAATATATTTTTGTTATGTTACAAATATTAATTTAATGACTGGATTAATTATAAAAGATTGAAATTCTGCTGTGAATTACCAGGAAATCCATTGCAAATAGTAAATTTTGCTAAATGATGATTCGGTGAAGCTGTTTTAGAAAAACTAAGGAAAGGAGGTTTCAATTTACATATTTCATTTTAGCGAGAATGATAATAGAGACATAAATGGAGAGGAATTGTTTGAAAAATGACTGTTCAAAAATTAAGTTTCTAGTGAAATGTTACAATTCAAGTGATGTTCCAACTTGTATTCACGAAAATAATCACTAAACTGTAGGTCCCGGTTTAATATGATTGTTGGGCGTAGGGCTGATAACCCTATCCCGTTAAAAAAGAAAGCATCTCCTGTCTCGAAATCTGCCAATAGGCGGGCGGCCTTGGCCCATCATAGGGCTGTTGCGCCAATGATGATAAAATTGTTGTGTCCTTTAGCGAATTGGTTTGCCATCTCATTACTAGAAGGTAATGGAGCTCTCTGAAAGGGGTACGAAAATTTTGTAAATTTATCAAAGAGATCTTCTATTTGTATTATTCAATAAATAAGGCTTTTTGTACGTCAATATTTCCAACTAGGAGCATCAAACTAAAAATTTATTGTAATATATATTTTCAACCAAATTGTTTTGTAAAAATTGCCAGTTAGAAATGAAAGGGGATTTTATCTTTCAGTTTGTTACTTGTATTGCAGAAACAAACTCTATTTTTTACAGAAGTTTGCAATGGGTTTTTTCCTCATTTTTTATAGCACGTAATTTAATTTAAAATTGGAAATGGTGCAACTTTTTTAAGAATTCATTGTTATTACGTAAAAATAGTTACTGAGTTAACCTGAAATATATTAACAGAAATTTTTCTTCTCTAATATATTATATTTGCATGCCTTCAAATAGGGACATTGAAATTTTAGTAAAGGCGAAGAAAGTTTCTGGCTACTTGAAAGGAGTTCCAACGCATACTAAAATCTGAGTCTCCCTCATCGTTTTCGTCTTGAATTACAACTAACTTCTTTCTAACACCAAGAAGATGACTACAAGATTTGCTCATAGTCGGAAATTTTAGCTCTTATCGAAGGGGAAAAAGCATTCTCCCCCCTTCCGTGAAAATTTCAGTTCTCGGTGGGAATCCAGCTCCAGTTCCCCTCTTAAGTCGTGTCGACACTTGAATGCATGAGCTTTGAAGAACGTTGCACATGAATGCTCACTTGATTGGTTTCATTCACTTGACGAGAAACATAACGCATACTGGACTCAAATCTGGACTCGGCGTTTCGTGACGCTCTGTGGAAGAGACGGGAACATGTTGCTCGAAAACATATGTTTATTTGGAGATGCAGATTTTGTTGTCACATTCTTGAACTTTCTATGGGAAGAAAAGCTAAATAGTTTTCACATTCTTTTCTTATTGTAGAAGTATATGTATATGAAGATTTCATGCTTAAAGATGTTTTGAAATCGTTAATGAGAATATTTAATCTCTTATTTAATTGTACTGAGTCTACATGATACAACAAAGCGAGACTCAACTACTTTGTTTATTGATCATCACATTTTGAGCGGCTGACTGGGAGGCTCCCGGTTCCAATTTCTTTGTTTGTTTACACATATTTGATTTGCCTTAGTTAAGCCAAATCAAGTCTATGTGTTATAAAACTATCTTCGTACCTTATTTAGTTTACAGGCCGCATCCAAAATTTTTTTAACTGCGAAAGATATTTTAGATTATTTCTATTCATTATCTGAAAAGTCGAAAGAAAATCCCGGAAAGTAAATTGTCTTCGGAAGAGAGTGGCTGTTCAAAATGTGTTTCCCTCTTATCATAGACAGCAAGCAAGACATCAAGTAATTATATATATATATATATATATGTTTGGTAAAATTTCTGTTGGTTCTTGTAGCATTAAACCTTACATTGATGTAAATTATTTTCGGAAAATTTAACATGGATGTTTTTATTAATATTTGCCTTACTAATTTCTTCGATTATTATGCTAATAAAAATTGTAATGTTTGTTTTATATAATCTGTGTAGTTGGGAATTTAAAAAAAAAAATTTTAAATTTTAATCAGAATTATTTAGATTTCAAAATAATTTTTTAATCGAGATCAATTAATTTTAATTATGTTAAAAGTTAAATATTTACTGCCAATTTTTCCAAAAATTGTAACAATTCAGAAATAATAGACAAAAATATCTGTTTTTCAAAAATTTCTAACCTCATCAATCTGGCAAATATTGTAATGTGATTTTTATTTAAAAAAAAAACTATGTTTCTCGAATCATTGTACAGCATTTAAAGGATTATTAAGAGAAATAAATTCATGGGGGAACTGACAAGAAATTATATTTCAATAATAATGAAAAGACTTAATTTTTAAAATCTCTTTTAGTAACTAGGTAAGGTGCAGATTCAAAATTCTTATCACAACCTTCGCAGGGGTCTATTTCGTTTTTTAAACCGGTGATTGTTACGTGTGCTCCACCAGCGAGAATCGTGCATTTTCCTTCTTTTTATGCTATCTAGTAAGTACTTTTCTAATTTTTTTTTTTTTTTTTTTTTACTTCGCGCACACACTTCTTGGCTCACATACGTACTTATTTAAAAACAAAAGGACTTTCGAAAAATTTTCTTAACATTTTTAAAAAATTTTATTAATTTAATTTGCTTATAAATTTGAATTTTTAAGATATGTTTCTGAAGCACGTAATTAAAATAACACAGAAGATGCGAGGAAAATATATTTTTTTTCATAAGACCCTTAACACTTAATATGATAATTTTAATATAAAAGAAATAAAATAGATGTATGTAATAAATTACTATTTGATTAATTCTAGCTATGATAATTATATTCTTTATTTTTTCAAAAGGAGATTTGAAAGTAATTTGTAATTATTTAAGTCAGTAATTTTTTTTTAATTCACATTCTTCATGCTTGCAGAAAAACTTTTATTTATGTTTTTAACGAGTTTCCCCAATTGCTTCCAATTTCTCAGAAATAATAATCGTCATCAAAAAGGAGTAAATCTCATTCAAAATAAAGGTCCAAACGAAATTGTTTTCTGAAAACTTTTTTTCTGTGATTTCTAAGTTAGTAAGGAAAATATTAAAATCTGTTCAGGGCTGTGTTCTACGTTATGTTGTATATATTTTTTAAAGTTATGCAAATCATAAAACCATTTGAATGATAATTTTGAGATAAAATAAAATTCTCCAGGAATAAGTTTTTGATTGTACTTAATATGATTCATTTAAAAACTTTCTAATATTAAACTTTCTTAATATTTTTCGTTTAAAATCTGATTTCAAAAATTTTGAGTTAATTAAACCTACACTAAGTATCTAGTTAAATATTTTAAATTTTAGGTTTTTCTCAAAAATAAATATTTAGTTTTCAGTAAATAACTGGTGAATAATTAAAAACTCTTTAAGTAAAATATTAGCTATAAGTATATTTTTTCAAATTGTGTTTGGTTTTGAATAGCGTACTTTTTGATGTATTTCGCGTTGCTATATATAAGCGCAAAACTAATTGCTTTCATTCTAATTAAAAAAAAGAGAAATAATTATGTTTTAGTGCGATTACAAATTAATAAATGTGTTGTATTAAATTTATAGTTTAGAATTTAAACTCAAATTCGTGTATTCTTATGGAATTATTATGTTCTTAAATGAAATTTTATTATTTTTAAATTTAATTATTTTTAGAAGAAATATGTTCCGACATTTAAGAGAAGAAGTTTACAAGAGATGAACATTTCAACTTATTTCTGGTACATGTTTGTGGCGGGAAAAACATTTCATAACGATTATTTCGTTAATTGGTGACCAATAATTTTCTTTCATTATGTCGGTAAAAGTTTTTTTTTTTTTTTTTTCGTGAATTAAAAATCATACAGTTATTCAAAGTTTTCAATTAATGTATTTATATGATAAAATGTGAAAAACTCTTATAATAAATTAGTTCTTTATACAAAGCTATACTATTGCTTCTTTTTTTAAATTTCGAAATTTAAAAAATATATTTTTAGAGCTTTGTACAAAATTATTAATGTAGAATTATAAAAAATTACTTTTAATATATAGTATTACTTATTTATAAATTAATACATTTGTTAGAATACAATAACTTAACATTTTATGCATATTTGTAAAAGATTAATTGCCCAATTTTTGCTGTACATTTATTTAAGAATTCAATGAAAAGTTATCTTCAAAGGTAGATAATTATTTAAGTACTATGTATTCTCCATTTATCAACTAAAATGAACAGATTAATAAATTTATATCAAATAATTTTTCTGAAATCATACCTATTCATTAAATAGTTTTGTGGTAAAAGTATAGAATGCACAAAATATTTCGGATAGTTTTTAAAATTTTGTTTCAACTTCAATTAAACATATGAAAAGGAATTTGTTTCTTTTCTATTGTCATAATTATTCAGTTTAATGTTATAGTAACATTTATAATTATCTTATTGAAAATCATAATTTTTGAAAATAATATTGTAAATTTATTACATAGAGAAATGCTTATTAAGAACATTGTTTTTTTTCTGAACATTTTATTCTACTCATGATGTATTTAATTCTTATTTCAAATGTTTGTTTCCATAAAATTTGTTTAGAAAACCTAGAAAATATTCTGAACAATTTTTTTTTTTATATCACAAAAATATTAATCATCGTAAATGTTCAAATCTTAATAATATATTTTTGTACACAGATGTATATATATATCACTTGTATTTGTTGATGCATTAAAAGTATATTTTATGTTTTGAAGTCCTGTAGCATTTATAATTTTTTCGATTTCAATATCAAATTCATTTGGCTAGTTTTATTCTGTCATCTAATCGGTTAGTATATCATTAACATTGAAGTATGGCCGAGGAGAAAGTTCTAAGTTTAAAATTTTGATGCCTGGCATGGATATGAAAGGATGACTGACATGTTCTTACATCCATCCTTTCTTAAGCTGCTTTGCCTACTTCTGAAAATATGGAAAAGAAAAAAGTATTTATAGTGGTTTTGATCAGTGAAGGAAAACCATAAAATAGCAATAATTTTAAAAGCTGTATGTTGATTTTAATAAAATTGAGACAAAGTGTACAACATGAAATAAAGCAAAGTGAAAACAAATTACCTAACAGTTATAATGTTTGGGAATTAGCACATGCATAAAAAATAACAAATTAAAATAGTTGATATTTGTAAAAGTATTTTAGATATATGGAGCATGATCATCTGAAGCAGTAAATACAGCAATGCTATGCAATTCTTCAGGTCAGTTAGAATTAAGAACCATTGTTCTTATTGCTACTCTACAGATGATCATGTATTGAGGAATTGATTGAGAGCAATAACACATGCCTCTAGTAGGTTCTCTCATTCCAAATAGGCTGGATTTGATTCAGGCCTTTCTATTAAGCTGTTTTGTCTATGACAATTGTTTGGTGCTGAAGATAATTTTTGTGTTGCCAACCTCTGTTTTTTCTGCAGACCATTCAAAGTGATTCCATAGATATACAGATGATGTCTCCTCCATATGAATTACTTTTACACATGTTTGGATTTCAGGTTTTCTTCAAATGAAATAATGTCTGCTATTGCTTTAAACATGGATTTATCCATGAAAATAACAGCTCTACATACATCAATACATACATCAAATGCTCTTTCATGTGAAGAGGGACAATGAACAAAATGAGTAATTTCATGTGAATGGTGAGGGCACACTGATTTAATAAACAAATACACTAACCTCCCATTTACAGACCATCTTCATAAAACTATCCATGTGCAGTTGGCATTGACACCATTCTTTTTCTGGCTATACAGTCTCTGGTCTAAGTTGAATTAGTGTCAAAGTTTTAGTTCTTCATATGCAAAACTGCAATTATTGGTCGTCATTGCTCAATATATTTACTGGCACTCCTTAGTTGATTCCTCTGGATGCTAAATTTGTTGTTTGAAATTGTTGCTGAAGTTTATGAACCACAGAAGGATTTGCATTTAATTATCTGACAACCTCCGGCTTGAGTTTTTGGCAAAAGCCTTGAAGTCAATGCAAGGAATTTAACTATTCCTGATTTGAAATTGGCTGGTGAATAATCATCATCATCATAAGGAGACCATTGAACTAATGGGTGAACCAGCGTGTTTCCTGGACTTGAATGTGATTGACCATGCTTTGACTGGCAATTTTTCAAATTGCCTTGATGAGCCATGGGCGTTGCAGCCAATTGATTTAATAAACCCCATCATTTTTAGCATGAATCATTACTATCCTTGCCATATAAATTTTAGAGGTTATCACACTCTATATTGAAGCTGATCACACATTGAATAGAAACTTATTTACTTAACTATCCTCTTCGTGCCTATTGGCACATAAGGCCTTCTGCTTATTGCAACATCTCAACCAGTCAGCCACAGTAGATCTTACTTCTGATCAGCCCATCCACCATGCCTGGTTCCTCTCATTTTCTATCATTCGCCTGCATGATATCTTGGGTCTTTCTCTTTTCCTTGTACCTTCTTACATTATCATCATTGGCGCAACAGCCCAGTTTGGGGTAAGGCCGTCTACCTACTGGTAGATTGCGAGACGAGAGTTGTTTTTCTTTTTACGGGGTAGGGTTGTCAGCTCTATGCCCAACAGTCATATGAGACCGGGTCCTACGCTTAAAGTAGATTCCGAACCACTACAAACATCCATGGCACCGCCGGGATTCGAACCCCGAAACCTGTGGTACCGAGCGTCAGAGCGCTAGCATTCAGGCCCGTACCTTCTTACTCCCATGTTAATATTACTGCTGAGATTTTAGCTGAAGGCATTCTTAATATATGGAAAATCAACTTCCACCTTCTTTTGATATTGTTTGTGGCAAATATATATTTTTTAAGATTTTCTAAAGCATCTGTTTTGCCAACTGTTTAATTTTTTTTTTTTGGTGTTTGGTTAATTTCCATGTTTCTGTTCCATATAAAAAGTATTGTTTTTAACGTTGAATTAAATGAGGTGATTTTTTTTTTTATCATAAACTTATTGAATGCCAAAATTTAGTTAACTTTATTGGACAGATACAGTGGGAATTTTTTATATGTCTATATGATTTATTTTCAATAGAATGTAGTCAAATTGTTTTATTTTATAGTTAATTTGTGAAGCACTGTTTGTTTCATATTTTTGCCAAATTTCATTAAATTCCTATAAGTAGAAATTTCACAATCACAATTTTTCTGATTTCATTTTAGTTGTTATTAGGCAAAAGAGGTTAATTTCATTGTCAGAATTATTTGATGTTTTAGTTGCATAGTTCATGATTGATTATTAATTTTTTATATTTAAAATTAATTTCAGTGATAATTGGGCTTAATTTCTTCTAATAAGAACAATGAGAAAGCCTTTAAATAATTGATCATTCAAATTTGCAGCTTCGAAAAGAATTTTCCAATTCGGATTCTGATGATGACTCCATTGAGGAAGAAGACATTCATGATGAGAACAAAAAAATGAAGTGCAGATGCCAGCATCATCAGTCGTGTCAAGTAATTTAATTCTTGAAGAAAAACCAGAGATTAAAGGTGTGGGTTATTTTAAAGAAATGCTAGCTGACATAAGGTAATATTTGATTTCTGATAAGAATATGGTATTTTATAAATTCAAAATAAAAAGTAATTCTAATTTTTTAATTAAACATAATTGTAAGTTTAGTAATGAACTGAAATTTTTAAAGAAATATTTCCCAATTATATATATATATATAAGCAAAATAACATATTAGACAGCCTTTATCAGCATCTTTGATATGTACTTTAAGTTATTATAATTACTGTTATCTAATAATTCATCTTTTTTTTTTTTTTTTGTAGATTAATGTGAGATTTACCAAAAACTAACTCTGTTAGGTAGAATTTAATTGTCATGTATGATGAAATATTCATATGTAATTAATCAGAAATTCAAGGGAATAATTTAATAATATTTAATTTAATACTAACAATTTCAAATAAACTGATATAAATATAAGTTAAGAATTTGTAAGCATGCCTTAATTAAAAAGCTTTTAGTGTGATTAGACTAAAAGCTTTAATGAAATAGTTTTCGATACAAAAAAAAAAATTAAGTTGTTTTCAAATTGACAATTATTTAAAAGATATCTCTAGGTGTAATACTAGCAAATGTGTTGTGTAAATAAGGACAAACTATTCTGTGATTTTAAAAGATTTTTTTCAATATATATATATATAATAAGTAGTTTAAGTTAATTAATACAAAAATTAAATTTATAATTATTTATTAAAAATTATTTATATAATTTATTTATTTAAAAATAATTTATATAATTTATTAATTAGAATTTATTAAAACTTTCATGAAATTAAAATCAATTTTTTCGTGTTATTTTAGGCTCCTATTTAAAGTTAAGTTTATTTTTTTTTATTCTATTTAAAGGTCTTTGAGTTTTTTAAATCAGACTTATAAATGCATTGCCTATTGAAATTAAGGTAATTTGTTCAAGAATTACATTAGGAGGTGATATGATTTTTTTTGAGAATTTGTTAAATAATTTCTAGTGATAGAATTTTTTGCAACAGATGAAGATTTTGAAAATTTATCAGGATTGTTGATTCTTATGTATTCATTTATTTGAGTGCTATTATAAATTACAGTTTTTGTTATTTTATTCATTGTTGCAATTTAAATGTAAGTTAAGATTTTGACACTAGGCAATGAACATTTTCAATGATGTCTTCTGTTTTACATTTTGGATTGAATATTAGAAAAGTCTTGTATTGAATATTTAAATGAAAGTTTTATGTAGAATTTTTGTTTAAAATCTACCTGTTTTCTCATCACATGTCATTTAAAATTGTTTGCATGACTAGCAATTGGAATATCTAATAAATTTCTGAATAAATGCTATAGCCTTAATGTTCTACTTTATTTTTATTATTGATTCGATAAGGTATTATTGATTTTAGTATTACTGTGTATAATTTTAATTTCCCTTTTTGTTATTTTCTTAAAATGCTCTGTTATCGATTAAATGTTTTAATAGTTTTTAATCAAATTTTGAGTAGAACTATAGAAACTTATTGAATGTTTTTTAATTAATATGAAATGGGGATTGTGAATTTACTATTTTAAAGTATGATAAGGGGGAAAAAAAGTTAGCTTTATTAGTTAAGATAATTAAACAAGCACCATCTTAAGAATATAAGAAATGAAAAATTTTTAAATGTGGCATTGAAATTCGTAATGATCAACCAATTTGTAAATGTAATTTCTTTATTCAACAATTATATCATAAAAAAAATTAATATTTTATATGGAAATATTGTTAATAATCATTATAATTACAAACGTTATATTATTATTTAGGAGATATACTTTTTGTTTTCACTTTTAAATAAACAATCATAATAATAATGGAACTGTTAATAATTCTGATCTAGATAATGTATTTTAAAATACATAATTTGTGAAGAGATATAAATTACTCATCGTGTTTTTAATGTAGTATACAAAGGTAATGAATAAAATTGTCTAAAATATACTTCTATTTTTTTTATTATAATTCGGATTAACTACTATATATTCATATAAATTTTCAAATGATGAAAACAAACACCTCTTTCTAACTAAAATTATTTTTCATAGCATTGAAGTATCAAATTTTATATTACTCATATGTTTGTGAATTACATTTTAATAAACATTTCTGTTTCAGATTAAAATCACTTAAAAAGAGGGTCCAGAGTCACAGGAATTTCATTCTGTTAGAAGTGTAAGCTTTATTTCTGTGTTGTTCTTATGTATCATATCAGCATTTAAAAATTTTCTAATGGCTTTATTTTAACACAATAGTAATTCTAAACATTTTAAATAAGGTATGAAATATAAATAAATTGTATATCTATAAATCCATCAAAAATTCGAATACATACATAAAAAGAATCATTATTTTTGTAGTGTAATTCACTACACTAATGTTCAAATTTTTTTTTTTTTTTTTTTTTTAAGTTGATTTTATAAATATCAATTTATTTTATGAAACTTTAAAAAATTAATACACTTTTTTAATTTGATAAGGAAATTTTTGAAAGCTCTAATTCAATAAGCTAGCATTGATTAAAAATTATTCATTGATACTAGAAATTTATTCAGACTGTTTATTCATATGACATGAATTTTCATTAGTTTTTATACATAATACATTTACAACATAATCAGTATAGGATTATTAAGACATTTTTGTATAAAATATATTCATCTGCATGTTTCAGTCTAGTATATTTACATATGTTTAAGAAACTTTTCAATAATATTATAATTCTTTTTTTTTTCTTCTTAGAGGAAAGATAAATGGATGAGTTCTTGCTCATCTTCATTGCCAAGGGCAAGTAGTTCTACGCAAAGTTCTCCTGAAGCAAGTTCTCTTGATAGAGACAAGTACTGTTATTTCATATATTATTTTTTTAAAATTAATTTTGCAATGTTTGTACTTCATTCTGGCTTATTATTTACTCTGTAATAATTAAAAATCTTTTTTAATGTAAGTAATGCACTAATGTAGCCATGAAAATTATAATATCATGAAAGCCAAAAGATCATATCTATAATAATTATTTAAAAAGTCTTAACAGATGTGTGAATCTAATTTTAAGCTGTTTAATTAAGCGACATGCAGAAATCATATTATATGCAAACATTGTGCAAATGTGGCTTTGTGGAGAAATGTATTTATATAAAAAATTTGCCACAAAAATGAACTGATGTCCAAAACATTTATATATTTTTTCATTTAAAAGCAAATTCCTTTAAATATCGTTAGTGATAAAATTAAAGAATATTAAGACAACATTGAAAAACTGAAATCGAATTTTAAAATTAGATTAAAAATTATGAAAATAATAAGATAATTAATGAAGATCCGTGTAGTTTCAAACCTACACTAGAATTTTTTGTTAATCCATTTGAAATTGATATTATTTAAGATGTTTTTCCTGTTTCTGATGTAATATTATCTCATACAGTATCAGGAGAAATAGATCTACTATAGATGAAGGAGAACCAGACATTACAATCAGTAAAGTAGAGGAAATTTCTCCAGAACCGAATATGCCCAGGACTCATGCTTCGACACCAAATGCTTTTAAAAAGTTAGTTTTTAATTTAATGGAATTCAAATTTTAATTTGCTTTTGTTGGTTTCCTGAGTTAATTTCAACGTTAATATGATTACACTTCTAGTTTTATTGCAGCTCACGATAAAATATATTTTAAGTTTTAGCGATTGTAAATTTTTTTTAGACCAAATTATGTATTGCGTATTATGAAATTTGCAACAACTTGTTACTCAAGTTGTAACGAAATAATATTTGGTTTATAAATATCTTATATTTCACAAATGGTGGGATTAGGATATTTTAAATGTAAAGAACATCTAGAAAGCATACCATATTTTACCATACTATTACGCATTTATTTAAAATATTTTAAAAAATTTTAATTTTTCTAGCCTTGACTTGTGATAACATTTCACATCATTTTAATTTGTGCAAGTGGTGCTTAAAAAAATTAGAAAAATATTTCTTTGGCAACCTAGTTGTATTTAAGAAAAATTGTTATCATTTTAGTATATTAATGACTAATGTCTAAACTTACACAAATACAATACAAGCTTATTATATATATATGCTGTTAATAAT
Organism: Caerostris extrusa; assembly: GCA_021605095.1. Classification (NCBI taxonomy): domain Eukaryota; kingdom Metazoa; phylum Arthropoda; class Arachnida; order Araneae; family Araneidae; genus Caerostris; species Caerostris extrusa. The sequence continues at coordinate 116,985 of BPLR01006255.1, forward strand.
TGTGTTGCATGAACTTAAATCTTTGCTTATTGTTGAAGTAACAAAAAATTTCTAATTACTTCTGTATTTTGATTATGTATCAAAAAATTTACCTCTTTGACATCACATATTTAACTTTAAACAAAGATGTGAAAAGCTATATTTATAAACATGAGATGTTTTGCATAAGCCATTATGTACTGCTTTTTTTTTCAGCCATTTGTAAATTCTGCAAATATTTTTTATTCTAAACTAAATGAAATTAGTAAATCTGGATAATAATGATGAGGTGGGCAGTGTGTTGTAAATTAGGTATTTGGCATCTAAATGAAAATAAAGCTGCTGAAATTCGTTCAAACTTGTAAATGAAATAGTTATATGAAAACCGATATTGAAATATTTGTTGTCTGTAATTATCTTTAGAAGAATAATGGTATATTTTGTAGAATTGTTAAAAATAATTTAGTTTCAATAAGGCCAAAGCCAATATGTTCTATAGAATTAATATTTTACTACTATTTAATGTTCCTATTATTCTTGTCCATTTGAATGATTTTTGAGCATTTTTTATTTCAGGAGGTTAACTGATCTCCGACGTTTTGTGAGTAAGAAACTTTTCAGAATACATGTGAGTTTCATCTTATTATTAATAAGTCTATGACTATTTAATATTCTTTATTAATTCAATATAGCGGCGAATCTACAAAAGTTATCGTTAAAATATAATTAAATTAAAAGAAAAGCTTATTTTGGGAAAATTGCATATTATATTGAACTTTTAGAATGATTAAATTTATAATTTTGTGACATGATAAGACATTAATATTTCATGATAATTAGACCATGTCCGAAATTAGGTTTTTATAGTACTTACTAATTTTTGTTGAATTCTTATATTTAAACATGATATACATTATTTAATGTAAAAGACTGAGCGACTGAAATTGACATTCTGTAGATAAATGTTTATTTCTATGGGCCTGAATAGCCGAGTGGCTAGCATTCTGGCGCTCGGTATCACAGGTTTCGGATTCGAGTCCCGGTGGTGCCATGGATGTTTGTAGTGGTTCGGAATCCACTTTAAACCGTAGGTCCCGGTCTAATAGGATCGTAGAGCGTTGTGGGGGCATTGCTACTCCGCGTCCGTGACTTATCTTCAAGTTACACGCGCCCCCTGGGTAATGCAAAGTGAGTAACGTCTGTGCAGCGCTTGCCTTAAGGCATCCAAGACAGCTGTCTAAGTGTTTGCTAGCTGCATTAGGAAAAAAAAAAAATGTTTATTTCTATTATTAGGTTGAACTTTGTTTAAAATGGTAGTTTTCAGTATACATCAAATGAAATACTCCAGTTTTATCTCACAATTTATTATATATATATATTCATTACCGATGTATTTTTTTATACTTTTTAAATACTATATGATGTGAAGTTTGATAAAGAAAAAAAAAAATTTTTTTTTCGTATGCAACTTTTTATGTTTATCATGAACGTGCATATATTAAAATATGTCACATAAAGGAATAAAATAATTTGTTCGGTTCTATTAACTGAGTGTTTTGACCAATTAAGAGATATAACACAATTTTTCGAAATATATTTTGTGCCATTTTTTAAATTTTTTTCTTCTTATTAAGATGTTAATGGCTCTCTATTATTTATCCTAATATTTGCTTTTAATAAAATATTTGTAAATTGTATGTATTACTCAATGTCCAAGGTAAAAACCTTGGACATTGAGTAAGCTTGACAAGCTTTTAAATAAAACAGAAATTTTTGTTTATTTACATTTATTTTGTAAAACATGTCAATACAGTTTTTTTTCCGTTTTTTTAGGAAAAAAAAAAGGTAGAAGAGATTGATTTACATTCTCCACTGAATGAGGCTGCAGGATCTTCAAAAAGTTCACCAGAAATGTTGAGTTTTTTTTGCTTCATAGACTCCAGTACCAATAATTAAAACTAATTTTTTTAAATGCATTAAGTTTTTTTTTTTTTTTATTTCTTGGCGGTTAAAGTTTTACTCTATGTGAACCCTTGTTAAACTAACTCGTATTCTATTGTGATGAAAATTGCATTATCTGGAAATCAAAACTTAACATATTAATTTTCGTCTTAGAAAATCTTACAGTAGAAGGATTGTTTAAACTTAATTGTAAGCTGTTTCATTAAGGCAATCACTATATGCAACCAGCATATGCATCAATAATTTACGAATCTGAGTAAAATGTGCAATAATATATACTGGTCTGGCATTGCACACTGTATTACGGCTAATCAGTTGTCATCATATTTGTATATTTGATTTTGATTGCATATTTTTATGAATTATATATTTTTGAAGTGAGGTCATTCAGATGATTTTCCTTGAAACCTGTTAATGGAAATAGTAGGAGTAAAATGGATGCTGAAAAATGAATTGTTCTTCATTAAGTTTGATAAAAATAGTTTAAAATGTTATTGTATTTAGAAGAATTATTTAATTTACATGGAGAAGAAACAAATAATATTCCATGTAAATGTTTTTTTTTAAAATTATTATTTAAACCTTTAATTGTGCTAGTTCCATGTGCCTATTATTAATTAGTGATTTTATTTCATGCATGTCGAAATGTTGTAGTGTAGTTTTTGTATTGATTGTAGCCAGGAAATATTTTCTGGTATGACATATACTTATTTAAAATAATAAATTAAACATTATACAGTGAAATTGTGTGTTTGTAATGGTATTTTGCTTGGAACCATTATATACAGCTTCTTATTCTCAATTTCATTATATCAACCTCTATATAAATCTTTTCTGTGATATGAATGGAATTGTAAATATTAATGATGTCGATTCAGTATTTTCAGGAATTACATAATTGTTTTGTAATTCTGAAAATATATAGTTGAGTTGCGTTTTATTTAAATGTGTGAGGACAATTTTTTTAGCTTTCATAAAATAAATATATTTTAGATTCATTTCTCTCTATATATATATGTGTGTGTGTAAGAAACTTTTCCATTAAAACAATAATTTTATACAATTTAAACATTTAATTTTCTAATTATTCATCTGCATGTGAATAGCATTGAAAGGGTATTTTTTTTTTTAGAATTCAACCTGTTAAAAATGATGTCCAGACGATTATTCCCGTTAAAAAAAGGGTGAGTTTTCTTTTTTTGCTTTGTTGGTAATTGCTGTATTCGTCTATTTATTAAATATTTGGATATGATAATTATTTTATCAAAGTTTTTATTAAAAAATGGTGTCTAATTACAAAAAAACTTTATATTGGAGTAATTGTTTGTCATGATAGGCATTGTGGCATTATAAAAAAAAAATCAGTTTTAAAACAAGTTTTTGTTGTTGTTAGTTGCAAATTTTTTATATTTTTATATATAGTTAAGATATATATGATTTATAGTAAATGACTTCTAAAAATGTTTTACAGAGTAATATCATTATTTTTATCAATTGGTTGAGTTTTATTGAAGTATAGGATGTTTGGGGCTGCTGCCATATACTATGCTAAAGTGTTTCATCGTTTAGGTGTCCAATATATTTTCATGAATGATTATGCTATAATAATTTTGTAATATCCTGATAATGTAAAGTCTAGTAAAATAGAAACTAATTTAGAAATTTTTAAGTTTATTACATTTGTTTTGCATCTTTAAGCTGTCATGTTTTTGAATTTAGAATATACAAATTTATGCAGAAAACTAAGTATTTAGTTAATTAATGTTGCTTATGTAATTGGTCATTCAGAAACTAGCTCAACTCTGTCTGTTGTAGCAAAGGCCTTGAGTACATACCACAGCAGCATTTTCTGAATATGAAATTTGCATTTACAAATTGCAATGTTAAACAAAAATCAGGACAACTATATGGGAACTTTAAATGAGTGTAAGTATTTAACCCTAAGAGTAAAAAAAAAAATAAAAAAATGAGGAATAGGTAATACATTACATCAGATAGTTTTCAAAATTTGCATTAATAAATTAAAATTAGCTGAAAAATTTCCATTTTTTTTTTAATTAATATTTCTTTGTGGAATGGAACGAAAGTCATTTTGATTGTAAGAATTTAATATTTCATTTATTATATATATTTTTAAAGTAAGGGTTCTTAATCAAGTTTGGTAGGTTCAAGTTTATGAGAATCAATATAGTTTTAGCAGGGATAAAAAAGATAAGTAATGCTAGTTAAAAATTGGAACTAATACAGGGGGCGACATAACCGGAAAATTAGGAAATTTTATCGATCTGGAAATTTATAAAAATACTACTGTGGCCAAAAAGTAAGACCAATTTTTTTTTTTTTTTCAAAAACTCTTTATTTATTCTTCCAAATTTATTTCATCGTCTTCAAAGTAATCCCCTCAGGACACAATGCACTTATGCCAACTTTTTTTTTTCCAATCCTCAATGCATGCTAAAAAGTCATCAGCAGGGATGGCCTTCAAAGCACCGGTTCACATTGAATCTCTTCAATTGACTCAAAACGGTGTCCCCTGAGTGGTCCTTTGAGTTTAGGGAATAGGCAGAAGTTGCACGGTGTAAATACGGTGGTTGTGGAACGATATGGGCTTCATTTTTGGAGAAAGAGTCACGAAGAATCAATGCAGTGTGAGCTAGCGCATTCAGTGTTTTCGGTACCAATCGAGATTCGACGCTTTTGAGGCCCAAAATGGAATTGACCGATCCTTTTGAAATTCCAACATCATCAGCAAGGTTTCTAATTTTAAATCGACGGTTTGCAAGCACCAAATCTTTAATTTTTCGGACGTGAGCTTCGTCGGTTGAGGTTGACGTTCCACCAGAGGGCTTTTCGTCTTCAACGCGTTCTCTGCCTTCTTTGAACTGTTTGTACCACTTCTAAACATTTCTTTCCCATATAGGAACTCTCACCGAATGCCTTCTGCAACATTCTATACGTTTCTGCAAACAAAATTTAATGCAAGTTCTTTGCTCAATTAATTCAGACATTTCAAAAATCGCTGGAATCAGTTTTAGCGTCTCACAAAGCCAATCGTAACTCAAACACTAATGAATAATGAAATTTGGACGTCAAATTTCGCACAGATGTCAAGGACAGTGCCAGCAATCTAAAAAAAGAAAATAAAAATTGAATTCCATAAGCCCCGGGAATTTTAAATTGAAAATTGGTCTTACTTTTTGGACACAAGTAGTACCTAAAAAGAAGGAAAAATTGCTGATAAGAACTTTTCTTGCCAAATATACGCGCGATCGTCGATTTTGTTTGTTCGCTAAAAAAGCTATTCCACACTCTATCAGTGATTAGGTATGTACGTAATCGGCGATTTTGTAACCAAGCATGCTTGCTAACTGGGATCATTATTCATTTTACTTCAATCTTACTTCCGGTTTTTTCTTTTACGACGGCCCGCCCAATATATGATTTACCTCAGAATTAAATTTGTTTTTCACTATTATAAATGTTTACTTTTACTTGTGCTATGCTAGTACTCATGCTATTTCTTAAGCCAATTTAGAAAAGTAACGTCTTTAATATTTTATTAGTTATTAATTATTTATTGTGTACTAAGCTGAAATTCATTCCTTAAATCTAATTTAACAATCCTTTAGCAGCTGCATTGATTGGTATTCGTTACTTTTGTGTTTATTATTTAATATGTATTTAATTACTGAAAATTAAATTTAATGAATTATTATCTATATATATTTTAAGTGTATTAAGGCTAAATTATTTAACCATTTATCCTCCAGCCTAAACATTGATTGCATACTTTGTTATCTGTGTGTTTAATTACAAATTCTCTCAAATTGGGCTTCCATTATATTTATGCATAGAGGAAAAAAGCATAATTCAATGGTACAGTGTTGCCCTTAAAAAACTCTTTTAGCGAGTATTTCCGTTCGCCACTTTAGAATGTTATGCTATTTATTTTAGTGAATTTTTTAAACAAGAAGACAATTGTTAAATTGTCTCTTATTTAAATGTACCATTGAATAACATGTGGTGTCTGTCTTTTAATTGTTCTCTTTCTACTTGTGCTATTTGCTTCAGCCGATTTAGAAAATGAAATATTTTAATATTTTATTTATTATTAATATTCTATTAGTTATTGTTTTATTAATGATCATTTGTTGTGTATTATGCTAAAGTCATTTCTTAAACATAATTTTTCAATCCTTTAGCCTCTGCATTGATTATTTGTTATTTATGTATATAATTAGTGAAATTTAAAGTTAATGAATTATTATTTATATGTATTTTAATTGTATTAAGGCTAACCTATTTAATTAATTATCCTCTAGCCTAAACATTGATTGCATACTTTCATTCGTTATTTGTGTGCTTTGTTACAGTGTTGCCTTTAATGAACATTTTTAGCGAGTATTGCCATTCGCCATTTCATGCTGTTTTGCTATTAATTTTGCGAATTTCTTAAATAAGGAGACAGTTGTTAAAATAAAGTGCGTCAATCCCAAATAAAATCCCAGTTTAAATAAAATAATTGATCTGTATCTATTTTAGTAAGAGTGGTTATCTTGTAATAATTCTGGGGCATACTGTAGTATAATGTTTTAATTGATTTTTAGGATGTTCATTCTATTTTTTTTAAATTGATAATTTTTTTCATTGTAAATAACTGATAAAAATGTTATTAATAACTTAATTATTTTGTATGAATACAATGTTTCTGAGCAGGGAGTAGGTCAGAAAACCAATATAATTAGTAGCCATAAGTGAGGGAAAGGTCTATTTTGACAACTGCCTTAATTTTTTAATTGGTTAGTTTTCATGTTTCAGTTAAATATCAGAAAAGTATGGTTTTTATCATTGAATTAAATATGTTTATTTATTTATTTTTTTAATATTAAACTACTTGAATGTGAGTTTGTTAACTTTATTGGATGATTTACTGTAAGGATTATTTTGTATGTCTATTTGAATTGTTTTCAATCAGAAAACAATCAGATTGTTTTATTTTAAAATTAATTTTGGAAGCAGTGTTTGAGTCATATTTTTGCCCAATTTCATTAAATTCCAATGGGTAGAAATTTCACAATCATATAAGTTTTTCGTTGTAGTTGTTTGCAATCAGAAAAGGACAATTTCACTCTCAGAATTATTTGATATTTTATTTGCATTATTCATAATTGATTGCTAATTTTTTATATTTAAAATTAATTTCAGTTATAATTAGGCTTAATTTCTTGAAATAAGAATTATGTGAAAGCCTTTAAATAACTGAGCGTTTAAATTTGCAGGCTCGCAAATTATTTTCTATTGGTAGTTCTGATGAAGAATCCATTTTGTCTGAACCATCACCAGTTGTGCCATGTACTTCAATTGATGAAGAAAATTCAGACGTTGAAGAGTTGGATGAAAATCGTCGGGTATTACTAGAAGTTGCGAAGAGGTAATATTTGATTTCTTATAAGAATATGAGATTGAAAATACAAAAACATATGAAGTGTCTTTAATTTTTAATTAAACATAATAGTAAGTTTAGTAATGAACTGAAATTATTGAAGAATATATGTGCAAAATTATTAGAATGAGTTTATCGGCATCTTTGATATATATTAAGTTATTATAGTTACTCTTTATCTAACTTTTTCTGCATAAAGATCAGATTTAACAAACAACTGTTAGATAGAATTTAAAAATGAAATGAATCGATATAAATATAAGTTAAGAATTTGGCATTATGCCTTAATTAAAAAGCATGTAATGTGATTAGACTAAAAGTTTTAATGAAATAATTTTGTTACAAATAAAAAAAATAATTTGATAAACATTCTTTTTTAAATTGGCAATTATTTAAAATATAGCCCTAGATGGAATACTAACAAATGTGATGTGTAAAGACAAACTAAATAAAGACAAACTATTATTTGATTTTAAAAGATGTCAATATATATATATATATATATATATATAATGAATGGTTTAAATTATTTAATAAAAATTATTTAAATGCATAAATATCCCCAGCCAAAGTGACATTTATTGAAATTATATGCCTAGATGAAATATTAAATGCAATATGAAAATGAGAACGAATCATTCTTAGGTTTTTGAAAGAAGTCAATATATAAATATGCCTGTTGCAAATATAATTTCTTATTAAGATTTTCTTTAAGTGTCATGAAATTAAAAAGCCCATTTTAATTTCATTTTTCTGTATTGCTGCTTACTGGTTGTCATCATAAATTTTTATCCTTATATAAATGTTGGATAGGGAGAAAACTGAGAATTCTATTACATATATTATTGAAACTAAGTTACTAATATTACTTTTCTCATAGTTAATTTCTTAATATTTTAGTATTCTGTTCTCAATTTATTCCAATTGATGTTATGTTGTTTAATCAGTACTACTACATAACAGTATTATCAAACAATTAACAGTTTTTATCAAAGTAATTTATTAATTAAATCCTTTAAATGAGTCATGAGAAAGTGTAATGGGTGAAGGTATTTTATTAAACTGAATTATTAGTTTTCCTTTTTATTGGAAAAATATGACAATGTTTAGATGTTGGATAGTTTTTTTTTTTTTTTAAATTTATTTTAGCGAAGAAATATTTTCGGACAGGAAATTTATATTTTCAGAATCATAAATTAATCATTATTCAATGAAATTGAATGTTTGAAAAGTATTATATTAAA